>JAJKFI010000079.1:3308345-3431101 GCA_029204185.1 Lerista edwardsae
AGGGCTTTCGTTTGAATTCTTTTGATTTGATATGGTAAGTGCGCTGGACTACAATCACAAAAAGAATATAGCATCTGCAGCTTTCAAAATGGCAGCTCCCAGTTTTCTGCAGCCAACATTACATCAGGTTGCGACCCACCAATTAGGTCCCGGCGCACAGTTTGAAAAACACTGATGCTAGCATAAACACTGATGCTAAACACTGATGCTAGCCATGCTAGCAAAAACAAATGCTAGCCATTTGGCTAGCAGGTTGGTAAAGCTCAGCTTCTTCCCTCTATTCATTTGCAGCAGAACTGGGCCAGAGAGGGGGCAGCCTTTCTATAAATTACCTTCCCAACATGTTCCATAAATCCATCAAGTGGAGCGTTTATAGGCAGCCTGAGTGTTTACATAGTGTAAAAGACAGCGGGTGCGTTACATATCTGAAGCAGGCTCTTGCATAAACCGACTCTGGCCAAAGTAAACACATCAGAGCACCGAGAGTTGTGAGAGAGTTCCTTCCTGGACAGGCCGAAGAGCATTCTGGACCTGGCTTTCAGGAGAGGTTCCCTCCCTCTCCAGTTGTGGTTACACAGCTGGGTTAGTGATTCTACTCCAGAACAAGCTAAAAGTATCTACCATGGGGTCTGCAGGAAAATCATGAAAATAAGGTCTTTTGTCGCCCCGCCCCAAAACTGGTGTCTCCCCCAAGTGCATCTATTGACTTAAAAAGGCACTCAACATTTCTGGAGTGTTTTTGAGAGGTCACAGAACATCACATGAATTAACTTGGAATCCTTTAGCAGCCCTGTCAATATGACTATCCCCATTTTGCAGATGAGGAAGACTGAGGCTGAGAGGGACTAGATTGCCGAAGGCCACCTAAACGTTCATAGTTCAGATTCAAACCAGGAGATCCTTGAATCACAACAAGTCTCTTCCTGCACAATCCTATTGTCTCCACTCAGAAGGAAGTCCCATTATGTCCAATAGGGCTTACTCCCAGGAAATTATGTATATGTTTGCAGCTGTGTCCACTCTGCTACATATGTTCCTTCTATGTCCCTCTGGGACTTTTTGCCAAATTAATTGTCTGCCACAGATGAGCAAAGCTCAACTCTGAAAACATACAGAAAGAAAATCCTCTCTGGATCTGATAAGGGGTGTGTGTGTGCTGACTCATCGTTTCAGTCGGGAGAGTTCATGAATGCCCCTACCATCATCCCGACATTCTTTTCCCTTGGCTCAAAGGGGCCAGATGGTGTTAGCAGGGGGCTGGCAAGGCAGAGTGGGGGGAGGTGAAAAAGATGGACAGAACGCTTTGCTTCATAGATGAAGGTTAGACAAAAGGCAAATCAAGTCCTTTAGAGGCCTAACGGGCAACATGGGAAGCACTGATGGAGACAAGAGGGCCTCTCCTCACAGGGCAGCCATTGTTCCTCCCAGAGACAAACTGGGGAGAGGAAAACTTTCACACACGACTGCAACTTTTAGTTCAGCATGAAGGTCTGAGCTGCGTCATCCATGATGGGGAACAGATAGAGGATTTGTTGGGGGGAAAATCTAGATGAGGGAAACATTTGAAGGGGGCGGGTGGGCACTCCAGTGGTCCTTATGGACCAGCCCTGTTTTTGGCTGCCTGGCCCTGATCAGGCTGCCCTGATTTTTTATTTTTAGGGAGACAGTGGGCATGCATTATAAAAACGTTTGTAATATTATTCTGTCCTGATCTCCAGGTGAACACCTCCCAGGCTGACTAACAACATTTAAAACTCAACAATTTGGAAAAAGAAAAACAGTTCAAGGATAATATGGCTGCAATCCTATCCACACTTACCTGGGCATAAGCCCCATTGACTTTCTTCTGACCGGACTTACTTCTGAGCGGACATGCATAGTGTTGGGCTCTAAGTGCTGCGAATGTCCATGCATTCTAGACCAGTGGTGGGTGGCATGATGCTCGATGGATGTAGTTTGCTTTTTATTGAAATCTGAGATAAATCACCTCTGTTGGATACAAACTAGGGGCTCAGGAGGGCAGCCATGCGTGGAGAATGAAGGCGCGAGTGCCTCTGCAAAAGCTCAGCTCAGGAATGTGTTTTCAGTACCAGAACATCAGAAGAACCCCCCCCCCCCCGGATCAGGCAAGGGCCCATCTAATCCAACTTCCTGTATTCCACCACATATATCACTGTGTCTCATAGTGACCCACCAGCTGCCTTGGGAAGCACACAACAAGACAACAAGGAAGATCCCTACATCCTGTTGCCACCCCTTTGCATCTGCTATTCTAAGGTAGCCAACTTCTAAAACCAGAAGGTTGCACATACCCATCACAGCTTGTAATCTGTGATGGACTTCTTCCAAATATATACAGTATCTAATACCCTTTTAAGGGCGTCTAGGCCAGATGCTATCACCACATCATGTGGCAAGGAGTTTCACAAATTAATTACTCCTGGACAAAAAAATATATTTGGAACTGAGCCCATGGTCCTATTTCACAAAAATCACATCCTCCTACCTGAGTTTTGTCTCAGAAGCCTAATGTGCAGGGGTGGGTGGGGGCGGGGACCTGATCTATTGCAATTCATCTACCACAAGATCCAGATCTACATTTTGCCCAGGGATGGCCCAAGACCTCCTAGCACCTAAGGAGGTGCCAATTCTGCCCCCTCCATGACCTGGTGATGTGCCAGCCTCTGCTCCTCCACCACTCAAGCTCACCACTCTCTTCTCCATACTTCCTTTTTGCCACCCTTTTTGACTGCAGGGTCAGGAGCAGGACGTTCTGGGGACCTCTGGATCAGGGGTGTCAAACAGAACCCACAGGACAGATGTTGCCCCAGTCTTTATTCAGCCCTTGTTATAAATGGGCTCTCCCAGACTGCGGAGTCATTCAAATGGCGTGACTTCCTGTTTAATAATGTCACTTCCAGTCCTCATCACAAACACTATTCAGTTCACTATGTTAAATGAGTTTGACATCCTGCTATAGATGCTGAAAGAAGCACACATAATGCCACCTCTCCTTGCCTGGCAACTCTCCTCCTCCCCTAATTCTGTAGATTTGAAAAAGAGAAGAGAGCAGGAAATGATGTATGGAGGAGAAGGACAGCTTAGAGCATCACCTCCGATCAGTGGCATAACCAGATGGGGTGGCGTAATAACAGCATTGGTGTCTCTGCCCAGGTTGGCTCTGATGGTAAGTGAGAGGGGTCGCTTACATGGCTTGTTGGAGCACCTGCTGTACTTGTTGGAGCACGTGCTGTCTGCCCCTCTGGCTATGCTATTGCCTCCAACCTCACCCCTCTTTTCCTCCATACTTTCTCTTCCACTCTATTCCTGTCTTCCTTTTTCAAACCCAAGGAATGGAGTGGGGAGGAATAGTGGTGAAGGCAGGCATCCCCTACCAATCTGCAACCTGAGGCACCCAGCTCAGTCGGCCTCATGGGTGGGCCAGCCCTGATCAGGAGCTACAAATTATCCATTAATAACTGTCACATGCAAAGAATCAAAAGACACATGACACAGCAGACCCTTACAGAGAAAGAAAAAGGTATTGGGGGTTCCAAAAACAAGTCACTGAAGTCCGCATTAATCTAAAGGTGCTATCCGTGATGTAGGAGTAAACTTATCAAAGTCACTGGTTTTGTTTGATGTAGCAACTGAGTACTTGCAAAGTATCTCTCCCTTCCCCCCTTTTTAAACAAAAGACAAGAAAAGAACAACCATTAGAAAACGGGTTTATTTGAGGTGCACTTTGTAGAACTCTGTATAAGCACTCACATTACCTTTCAGTGTATTTTATCTCAAGCTGAAATCATAATATTTAAAATGCAATTACTCAATTTGATCTGTTTCAATACAGGTAACAGAAACTCTCCTTTGGGATGCTGCGGCATTGAGGTTTGAAGAGCTGGGGCGTCAATTGTTTTCAGAGGAAGAAAGCTCTTATTATCTATTATTTCCCCTCAAAGGCTACCTCCCACACATCCACTAAGAGTACTTTTCCCCCACTGCATTATACAGTAAATGAAATGGAGCACTTCTGTATGGCTGTTGTGTAATTATATTAAGAAAGAGCTCCTATTTTAAAAACTTGCTGATGGTGGTCCCCTGATGGATTTCATTCATTTTGCTTTTGAAAAAAAAATTAGTTAGATGGTCTTGGTGTAAATCAAGGACATTTAAGAGAACTTTCAAATTGCACAGATGCACCGGTTGGAGAAGCAAGGCATACTCTTAACAGCTCTCATTTGTACAATTAGAGAATTGCTTTTCCTTGGTCACTATCTTCTGGTCATTAATGATCACTCCCCTCTATGTAGCAGAGAAGTGACAGTGGAACTCTCAGCAACATGATTCCCCCGAAGCAAAGCTTCTACCTCCCATGGGATGGGTCCCCATAGAGTGTCTTTTTAAAAAGTGGGTCTCAGTGCTAAAAAGTTTGAGAATCACTGGGCTAGATCAGTGCTTGCCAAACACAACTGCTGTGCAGCGAAAAACCTTTTCCTGTCCTGAACAGTGCAACTGTTCCATTTTCAAGCTTAACTGGTGGCAGGGACACTCTGGGCAGTCTATCTATGCCTGGCATCCCAAAAGGCTGTGCAGCAGGACGCCCAAAGCTATCTTGCCACCAATTCATCTTGAAAATGGAGCCATGCTTCAATGGAACAGTAAGCAGCTCTCAAAGGGCAGAAGGGTTTCTCCAAACCCCGAATCCAGCCCGCAGGCCAGGGTTTGGAGAGCCCTGGGCTAGGTCAACAGGGCTGCTGTAGCAGCCTACTACTTTCTGTTAATGTCCCCTTCTACTTCTCTTCCTCTTTGAATCCATGGAATTGAAAGAAAAGCAGCTGTTGTGGTACTGGGCAAGGGGACGTATTTGGTGTCGCAAGGCACCAAACAATGAAAGGGTGATGTTTGTTGTACCTCTTCAGCTGCTGGAAGGCTTTGGGCTGGCTTGACTCCTGTGCCAGAATCTGATCCACCCAGCAGGCATTTCAGAGGCAGAGGGATGCAAACAAGCTTCCTTTTCATCCAGTTTGGAAGATATGAAATTGCCACAAAGACAGTTCTGCTTTGCATCTGTTCCAGCAATCTGTATTTTGTGCTTTCTGTACTGTCTGGGTTTCCTTGATACAGTACAGACAGCTGGGGAGGAGGGGAGGGTGGGAAATGTGCCTTGCTAGAACAAAATAGCTCATTTGCAACCGACGAGACAGTCTATGTGGGAAGCACTTGAGGCCTATTGTTCAGCACTGATGGACAGTGAGTAATTGGGATAAGCTTGGGTGGTCACATGTCCTTCTTTACCACCAGTGCTCACCTCTCATTTTGCCAAAGTCCCAGACAAGAAACAGCTGACGTGCAATCACACGGTTTTAAATACCCCTTGCAAAGTGCATTTGTGCTTTTATTTGAAACTTCCTGAAGTGGCAGTGAAAGGAGCGGAAACTGATTCCTAGCTTTTTCTTGCCCAGGGTGGGTTACAACACCAGGTATTCATTATTAGAATTGTTAAGATTGTTTGTATACTGTTTTTTCAGCCAAAAAAAAAAAAAAGCTACCCAAGTGATTTACACAGCCAAAGAAACACAAAGATGTTTCCTATATATCACACTCATGAAAAAGACACAAGTTGCTCTTCCCAGCCACAACTCTTAAAAGGTGCCTGTACAGGTGTCCCCCGCTCATTTGACGGGTTAGGAAGCAGTGATGAAAAGCGGAAATGTTGAAAAGCAGAACCCAGCTTTTTTTTTAGTTTAGAAATGTTGCTTCTAATGCTTTTTTAGCAAGCAAATGGCAAATGCCTTTTTTATCTTGCAAATTTTATCTTGCAGCAAACTTAGTGCAATTGGGCTCTCCTTAACACTCTAGGGAATAGGAATAGACCCAGAGAGAAAGCTGGCACATGCGCACTCTCTCTCTCACACATGGTGATTCAAGCTGTTTCGGTGTGTGCGCTCTTTCAACCTCACTCTGCTGTTCTGAAGGCAAAAATTGCCCTCCTCCATGTTGAATGGATACCTGTTCTGATATACCTAAGAACCTTGTGCTTGTCGTTGGAGCACCCTCTATAGCAGGGGTGGCCAAACGACAGCACGCAAGCCACATGCAGCTCTTTGACATACAGTGTGTAGCTCATGGAAGTATGTTGGCTGAGCTCCTTTTTGCATCATCATTACCAGAAAAGGTAAATTTAAAAATGTTTCAAGCTTTATAATTATTAACCTATAAACTGAGAGTCCACTGGATTAAAACATAAGTTTAATGTTCATAGTGGGCAAATATATTTAGGGTGCAATCCTAACCAACTTTCCAGCATGGTCATAGCTGTGCTAATGGGGCATGCTCTGCATTCTGCAGCGCAGAAGAATTCTACAGTCTTCTACTGTAGTCACAGAGGCCTCCTCAAGGTAAGGGCAGGTTTGATATCTTATCTAGGAGCTGCATTGCCCTTACCCGGAGGCTGGAAAGTTGGCTAGGATTGCACCCTTAATCATTTTATTGTTTCTTAAATATTGTAACTCAAGCACCTGAAGTGTAGCGTATGCAGCTCGTATGTTCATCAAGTTTGGCCACCCCTGCTCTGCAGGCATCTGAACCCTGCTGAAGTTTACAGACAGGATGGGTCAGGATTAGGAGGGTTACTCCCTGCTGTGTTTAAGCCACTTACAAAGGCTGTGAACTACCAGGCTAATAAAAGCCAATGGGAATAACCGCAAGACAGAAAATGAGAGAGACAATCACACAAGACATACACAAAGGGCTGGCAGAACATTCCTGATGGAGCTGTCCAGAAAAGGTTATTTCTGGCTTCAGTTTCTGTCTGGGGGAGGAGCCCTGCAGCTGGGGTGAAAGTGGCAGAGACTTTTTTTCCTGACCATTAAGAGGATTTGTCAATTTCACTTGTGGGCAAAACAGAACAGTGAAATGGATTGTATATGGATCACACCTGTACTTTTACATAGGGAAGCTCCCTTATACTGATTCAGGTTAACTGGTTGAGTACTACATACTCTGGTTGGCAGCTGCTCTCCAGATTCGCAGCCTTTTCCATCACCTGATCCATTATTACTTGATCCACAGGCACTGCGCCTAGCACATGTTGCAGGCAGGAAAGGGCTCTGCTACTGAGCCATGGTTACCTTCCCTGTAGTTCCAGTTTGGAAATGCTGGAGGACACAAACATTTTCCCTAACCCTTCCAGCTGATCAGAGGCTGCTGCTGGTTGGAGGAAACGGATTGGGCTGAGCCGTTTCGCAAATGTCTGGCTCTCCTCAACCACACTGATAGCAAACCTCCAGAGGCAGATTTAAACACCATTCTAGCCTCCAGGTTTATAAGAGAGTCAGTGGGTGGGTGTGGGTATCCTACTGCAGTCAGCGGAATTCTCACCATTCCAGATATCTCAGCCTCTGCTGGCAAAGAACCGCCAATCTTTATATTATTATTATTATTATTATTATTATTATTATTATTATTATTATTTATTGTCATTGTATTACACAATACAATGAAATTCGTTGACACCCGGAGACCAAACCAACACACACATTGAACCTCCTCCATAAATTAAAAGATACCGGTCTCCGGAGTGCCAAGCCGCTGCATATCCATGCGCCGCCATGTGGCTTTTCTTGGTGGGCTCTCTCCCAGCACTGTACCTTTGTGCAAAATCTCTCCAAGGAGGGCATTTGACTGCCTCCACCCACAAAGTCGTAGAAAATTCAAACTCTAAGGCAGATAAGGCACACCTCCTTATGCAAAAGCTGTACTCACTGACCCCAAACCGGTGAACGCCTCCCCTGCAGCAGCTTCCAAAGCATTGAAATACTCATAGGGTCAGACTGATGTGATGCTGAGCCCCTCAGTAGGCAGACAGGCTTACTTCCTACAAATCCTGTCTTTGAACCCACCTGGAACCTTTGACCCCATTCCCTGCTTTAACCAAGTTTAAGTACATATAATTGAAACCATCACATATGACTCCCCAGATTACTTCTATTTCCCTTTCTTTCATCTGTTGTCATCTTTGTGTCAATAGACTGTAAGTCAATTTGGAACAGGGACCCATCCTTTCATTCAATTGAAAAAATCATGCAATAACAACAAGTTCCTTTTATGTCAAGAGGGGGGATCTGGATCAGGAGTGTGGTGCACAGGGAGGTGTGTTACACCCACCAGCTGCCACTGACTATTTGCGGCAGTTTTGACCTGCATTAAAATGTTGGTGGCATCATCATTTTCCAGAGTTTACAGAGCTGCCACCCTTAGAAGTTAAATTGCAGGGCAGCTTCCAGTCCACACATTTAATTGTTATAATGCAAAATGTAAAAGCAACAATCAGCTATTTTCAACCACTGTGCTAGGGCACATTGGTGTGCTGCAAATGGTCTGCAGGTGTGCCGTAGGAGTTTGGGGGAGTCATATATTAGTAGGACCATTGGGGGATGTGAGCCCCCCCGGCTAGCAGTGCGATGTGCTTTGTCAATTGTCAGAAAACTTACGGTGTGCCTCAGTGGCTTTCCCAGAGGGGAACAAAGCACTGTGTTTTTCAGGCACTCGAACATGCCATGTAAAGTGACCCCTCCCCTTGCCTTCAGAGCCATTTGCAGCTTTGAGAGAAACGTAGAGGGGTCTCCTCTGCTTTGCTCTCGCAGCCACAAATGGTTCTGAAGGCAAGGGGGAGGGGCTGTTTTTTATGGCACAAACAGGTGCCTGAAAAACTTAGCTCTTCCCCCCCCACCGGAATGCCACTGGCGTGCCTTGACAATTTTAGCACCTTCTCAGTGTGCCTTGAGATGAAGAAGAATTGCCATGTTGAAGAATTGATGAAACATGCATAAGGTTCATGAATGCTATTTCTCTTGTTTTTCAAAATATAATCTTCCAGTTTTTAAATAATTGGAAATAGATTACCATCAAGTCCGTCAATACAGCATACAGAGGGCAGGGTATAGCAGGACTCAAATTATAAGAGAATGGGGTATTTAATTAGTGAGCCAGGATGGTGCAGTGGTTTGGTAGTTGGACTGAGACCTGGAAAAACCCAGGTTCAAATCCCTACTCAGCCAGGAAGCTTCTCTGTACTCCTAAAAAAGAGAAGAAAAAAACATCAGAAGCTGTAATTAAGCAAGCAATCAGGGCTGCAGGCTTCCTCCTTGAAAAAGTGATGAGTTTGTTTCCTTTTTAATCTGATGTGGCTTTTGTTGTGACTCTCCTCTCCCTGCACACCCCTCCCCCTTTTTCTTCTGGAATTAATTATGGGAGGGATTGGTCAGGTGGGGGAGACCCTGGTCTGCAGCTTGGGAGCCTGCTTTTCCCATGGGAAAGTTGCAGTGAGATAAAACCTTTAAGACCAAGTGACATAAAAAAACAACAGAAGACTCCACGCGCAATCAGTCTTTGCTTCTGATATAGCCAGAACAGTCTGTTTCATTGCCGCAGGGCCTGCAAGGCAGACATCCTGCAACCTTTTAAAGACATAATAGCCAGCAGGTTTGGGGGGGGGGGAAAGGGCTTTTTCGGTCAAGACAACACCAGGAGCAAAAGCAGGCCTGGAAGGCAGCCAGTGGCATGCCTGGGTGATGTCATCACCTGGCGCATTGCCATGAGTCCCTTGGTCTCAGTTGCTCGCCTCCGACCAGACCTTCTGCCAACAACAATGCGGTGCCTGTCAAAGGGAGACATACACCCCCCCCCTAGTAGTCTCACGCCACAGAAAGACCAGGGGAGAGGAAGGGGCTGACTCCCAGGTCCCACAAACCACCCTCCATGAGCTTCTTCCTGCAGGTGGCCAGTTTGGCTACAATGACCTTCTTTCTTAGGGCCAAATCCTACCCTACTTTCCAGCACTGGTGCTGCTCTGCCAATGGGACATGTGCTGTATCCTGCTGTAGGGGGACACAGAGGCGTTTCTACAGGGATGGCAAAGCTCTAAGTTTTGCAAGAAGCCTTACCCTGTCATGTAAATCCCTCCTCTCCCTTGCTGCTGTAGCCAGTTAAGTAAGCAACGCCAAGATTGGCTAAAACGGTGCAGGAGAGGAGTGATTTCCACTGCAAGGTAAGGCTTCTTGCAAAACTTAGAGCTTTGCCATCCCTGTAGAAACGTCACTGGGTGGACAGACATGGAGGCATCCTCGAAGTAAGGGAATGTTAGTTCTATTTCCTCAGCTGCATTGTTGCTGCATCAGCATTGGAAAGTTGGATAGGATTGGGCCCATAGGCAGGCTGGCAGGCAATAAAGATATATCTCAGGCCCTTTCAACTTTCAGTACTGCTAGGCACTGTCTCACCCATACCAGCTTCCCCCCCCCCATTTTACAAAGGCCGGCCATCTTGTGACATCACCAAGCCCCACTTCACAAATCTGGCACAACGGGATCACTACTGAGCTAGTCCGAAGTCCCTCCGCAGCTGCCCCAAATTGCCAATTCCTATGCCAGGCAGTGTGGAGACAGAGGCTCCAGTAAGAAGATGCCAACTCCCATTTATCCCCAGAAAAGCCCTGTGAGGTAGGCTCAGCTGAGAAAGTGTGACTGGCCCAAGGTCATCTCACTGAAATACACATTGTAAGCTCCTTGGGTTTTCTTTGTGTAACTTATTAAATTTTCAAGAACCAGGTACACTGACAGCACCCCAATGTATTATTTTATTTTAATTACCAAACACTGAGATGTTGACATAAATCCAGCAGATATGCTTGTAATGATGAATTTAGATTGACCTATTCATGGTTGTGATATTCCCCTTCTCCCTGCACTCATTTTTTAAGAGGGTGCGTGTGCGTGCGTGCGCACACGCGTGTGTGTGCATGTGCAAACCTAATCTGGAGTTAGGCAAGCACAAGTTAGACCAGTAAAGTTTGGCCAGCACAAGGGACAAAGTAAAGCACGTTTGGACCACTTTTGGAGTCAGGGAGGATGGCGTACGTCTGTATGCTGGTCTCTCTGACTCCGAGAGTGACCCAAATATACGTTATGGTGTTCCTTGTGCTGGCAAAACTTTACTGTGCCAGCCTATCTCTAGGTTAGGATTACACCCTCTCTCTCTCTCTCTCTCTCTGTGTGTGTATGTGTGTGTGTGTGTGAGAGAGATAGAGAGGGGGGAGGGGAGGAGAGAGAGAGAGAGAGAGAGAGAGAGATCCTTTGTTTCTTCTTGATTTCTACTGAGATTGCCTGCTTAGTTCCCTGGTTTTTCTTCTGTCAGCTGATCTCAGGACTGTACTATCTCAGAGCAATGCATCTTACAAAAAGCTGTAATTATCAGAACAAAATCAGGCATTTAAAAAGAGCTGTCTGGCCTCTTTTTCCATGGCGATGTGTCTTTCAGGCTGCAATCCAATGCACTCTTTCCTGGAAGTACTTTATATAATAATGTTTAAGTCTAAAAATTTACCCTGAAAACATGGATTGACTTATATATTGGTCAATATGGTTAATAAAGTTTCTTAACAGCAACTGGGTGGCTGGACTAAGAAGTAGAAAGCAGGGGGTAGAAAAAAAGCGTAATTTTACTTACCAGTAAGTGTTCTCAGGCACCAACAGACAGTAAGCAAAAAAAGGGGGGTAGACATTTCCCTTCCCTTCTTCTCTAAACAGACAGAAAGGTGAAGATGTTTATGGGAATTGTTATGAGGGCTGCTGCTATGGAAGTGTTGGACAGTATTCTTCACAAAGCCTACAACTCCCATAAGGACCTTCATCTCACTTCCTTCTTCTTTGGAGAATAGGTCAATTTCTGTGCTACCTCAGAAGAAAGTGAAATGGCTTCATTTTTTGGTTGGCTGTCTGTTGCTGCCTCAGAACAATTACTGGTAAGTTTCAAAGAATTTCATTCCCCTCCCAGGTTTTACTCTCGACTTATCCATGAGTCGTAGCAAATTCTATTGTTTCTTGCTTAAACCTAGCCCTCAACTTATCCATGAGATTGACTTATACACAAGTATATGTGGTAAGTCCCACTGAATTCCAGGAGACTTACTTCTGTGTAGGCAATCTTGGGACTGGGCTGTCAGATACATTAAAAACACTCACACACACAAGGGCTACACAGCTTGGTACAGGTTTTGCAAGCAGGTTGAGTAGTCTTAGACTCAGGTGGACTAAGAGAAAGTCCATTAATAAATTGTGCTTGTTTTATAACCCACCAATCTTGAGTCTTGTCCAGTGAGTTGTGAGCAATAAATAGCTGAGTTGTTACAAGAGGTCGTCCAGCTGTTGTTGTTTTCACATCTTCAGTACTGATGGCCTCTTCGGCAATGGCACTAGCCAGCCGCATCCATGGAGGAAGGAAGAAAAATGGCCATCCACACATGTTCTGTCAGAGGGAATTGTTTTTTGGTACTGTCAAGCATGCATTCTGATATTATGCTGCCATCTACAGTCAACAGCTCCCAGTGGAAGATCTGGATGAATATGAGTTAGAGAAAGGGGAGGGGGCACAGAGTGAGAGAATTCCCCCCCCCCCATTCCTTTCTCATGATGGCATTAGGGTAGCCTTTTGGGAGGCAGAGCAGTGTGGCTGCCGGGAGAGGAAATGAGTAACTGTGTACCTTGGGTGGTCAGTTGCTATTGTGTGCAAGAATGAAACAGGAATCTGAGACAATGGCTGGAAATAGGGGGGGGAGGGACCAGAGTAAATGCAGCCCTGCTGGGAGGCTAGCTTGTCTCTTTCAGTGCATTTTTTAAAATGCAAGCTATCTGTTATCCTGTTATCTCCCTGTTATCCTGGGAGATAACTCCTGGAAGATAACTGGTGCAATGCTTACATTACAGGGGAGCCAGGAGCCCCCCCCCAATTTGTTCTGACCCCTTTACTTCATTCTTTTCTTGAGAAGGTTATGAGGAAGATTATTCTGGTTAGGATGAAGATGAGGCAAGGTGCAGGGCTGGTGTTTTTCATTCAGGATATACCTACCTTTTGCATGCTCATCTGAACAGGTGGGGGATTCAGGGTGCATGAAAGGTTTGCTAGAGGGAGAAGTTGGCAATTTGGGTACAGAGAATTGTTTCCATCTGCTCTTTGCCTGCACCTAAAGGCAGTTCTTCCCTATAACGTGTGTGGCCTCAGGACCGGCAGGAATGTGTGTTACTGGCAGGAAGGGGTTCAGCTGGACAGGTGCATGAGGATGTGGCG
This sequence comes from Lerista edwardsae, assembly GCA_029204185.1. Classification (NCBI taxonomy): domain Eukaryota; kingdom Metazoa; phylum Chordata; class Lepidosauria; order Squamata; family Scincidae; genus Lerista; species Lerista edwardsae. The sequence goes on from JAJKFI010000079.1 coordinate 3,321,471, forward strand.
GCTGGTGAGAGCAGGCAGCGAATGGTATTGCAAGTCAGGTGTGTGTATACTAGTCACATATAGATGCATGTGAATAAAGGACAGTGTGACAGAGAAGAAGGGGAAGAGACACCAAGAAGGTGCCAGCCTGCCAGCCTCAGATCAGTATACTTTAGCTCACAGCTCTCCTCCTTACAACAACAGACGTAAGTGGTTCTTCGCTGGTAGCTACCTATGTCCTCCATCAGCCATTTCCACCCAGCTGCTGAATAAGTAGAGACAAACAACTAAGGCCCCCTCCACCTGCCTGGCAAGCACCAGGGTGGCATTGTAAACAAGGCTAATAATAGCATCTTCTCTGCATTTTTCCCTGCCCATTTTCCATTTCATCCTTTGTTGCATCCCTCATGTCTGTTTTTTAGATTGTGAGCTCCAGGGGCAGGGAACTGTCTTCTCAGTCAGTGTAAAGCACCATGCATACAGAAGGGGCAGTATACATAACTATGGTTGCCCATTATGCACTTGAGATCTTTCTCTGTAGTGGTCACTGTAAACATGTGGAACTCTGTTGTCTTGCGGGGTTTGCTATGCTATAAGTCTGCTTGCCAGCAATTTTGGTAGGCCTTTGTTAAGTTAAAACTTCTGCTTTTTTTTTGTCTGGCTTCCCTGTCTGCCATTTTAGGATTTTCTTTTCCTGCTGTGGCATAATTTTTATCCTGTGATTCTATTTTGTTTCACTGGCTTTTGCTTCCTGTTTTTATTCTTTTGCATTAGCCACCTTGGGCTGTCTTTGACGGGAAAGGCAGGATGGAAAATTCTCTAATACTTTAAATAAACTAAATGTCCATGCCGGACAAGATGAAGAGGTTTTCATGATGGAAATTTGCTAGTGGCATGGAAGCCCCTTTGTTATGAAAGACTTTTCCATTCTTTCTCTTTCTCGGGTGCGTGTGCACACACACACATACACAAGAAAACAATATGCAGTAATGTGTTTTTGGCTTAATATTTTAAAAAAAAACATATCTTTTCGATTGTAGTAATGTAACAACCACCAGAGGGCACTGATGACTCAAAACACTGTCATTCCACTATATCTCATGAGAATAACCTTTCTCCCCATAATGTTCTAGAAAACAACAGCAGCAACATATCAATGAAAATATGCTTTTAAACATATCCTATGTGGCAATCAACAAGAAATGGAAGAGCAACAGCTGGGTGACAGCTGATCTAAACAACAATTTGTAAAGGTCCACGATTGATAGATTTGATCAGCTGCTCTGATCGCAAGCCTTTGCATAGCCCCACATATCAGTGATGGTGAACCTTTTGGGCGTGGTGTGTCAAAAATTCAGAAAATGCCTAACTTGACTCTACGGGTGTGTCACCCACCCCCAAACAAAAGCAAAACTATTCTTTACATATTCATTTATTTTTTTAAAAAATACAGTCCAATTGTGTGTGATGCTATGTATTATATAAAGAAATATTAAACATCAAATAATTCATTACAAAAATGAAATACAAATAAATTACACTCAGTTGTCAAGAGTTGGTGAATGCTGGTGTGCCAGCCAAAACGTCATAGTGTGTCGCCTTTGACACGCGTGTCATAGGTTCGCCATCACTGCCATATATGAATTCTGGCATCCCTCATAAACCCCACTCTGTTTTCCTTCATCATTCCAGCCATCAGTCATCCTTTCTCTCACCTCCTCTGAAGATTCAGAACCTACAGATATTGCACAACCACATGCATTTCAACCATACGTTCAAACCCCATGTGGTTAACCCAAAACTCATGGATTAAGAAGTGGGAAAGGTACTTCCAGAGGCATCTAGTTGGTCACCTATTGGAAAGGTGGATTCAGGACTGGATGGGTCCCCTTTACCTAATCCAGCAGGACTGTTGTCATGTTCATATGCTTTGTCACAATGTCGAAGGGAATATCTATAGGAACTGCAGTTGTAGATAAGGCTTAACATAATATAAGGCAATGGTTTGTATGAACAAGACTTTGAAGTTTGACATATTACTGTCATAGGATTTGCACAGTTGCCTCCAGATGTTTCTGTTTACCGATACTGTAAACTCACATTTGTGTCATTTTTTATTATCCATCAACCTGACCCTTGATGAATGGAAAGTGGTTTAACCTCATTCAGATTGCCTAATATAAGGGATTTCCCCTATCTACAATGAAACAAATTGCACCCGTAGCTTGCTGCAGCTCTTCAGTTGCAACATTTCTTGTGAATAACCAACAGTCATGACTGTGCAATCTTTGCAAAATAATATTTTTGTCTAAGAGGACTGACATAGTTTTAAACGTACGTGAAAAACATGCCAATGCACAGTTACACATCTCAGTCTAACATTAGTCAATGGCGATGGATGATCTGTATGTGGCAATTTCTGGCTATAATAGTACAGTATAGTAACAGCAAATCAATAGGAACTCAAGCAGAATGTGTATACAGAGAGAAGTTACTCTGTGCATCCACTTAGCCTAGGCGCTCTTTTAAGTCCTGCCTAGGAGATCATACATCACTAAATATAAAGTTGCAAAACAGCTGGGATTTCAACTTTTGCTGAGTTGTTTTGATCTGTTTTGGAAGTGTCCTGGATCTGCTCAAAAAGGTTCTTTGAGAGATACAAGCCACACTGCCATAATACAGTAGCTCAACAGGTATTATCTGACTGTACCCATTTCACAGAATCTCACAGAGGCAAGACAAAACTTCATGCACTAAAGGCCCAAGTTTGCATTGGTTGCCAGTTTGTTTCCCATTCAGACACAATTAAAAAGGATGAAATTGGGCTTCAGAGTCCTAAACAACCCAGGGGCAAGTTTATTTGAAGGACTGCCTGCCCAAACATTCGGATCTTCTTATGGGACAGTGCTCCAAATGCCCCTACTTTCTGAAATACGGTGTGGGCAACAGGAAACAAGGCTTTTCCAGTTTATGAGACTTCATCCTTGGCATTCTCTGCCCCTATCAAATGTCTGTGACCCAGAGGTGTAAAGATGGTGCCGCAAGAGGAGGAGGGCGCAGTAGGCGCCAGTTGCGGTGAGGCGAAAAAGTGGTGCACTTTTTGGCCTCCCATCCTCCCTTGCATCCAGCATGCTCCTAAATGGAGCAATTCCAGCGTGTGGCCAGGCAGGGTGGCAGGGGGCAGTGTGGCACTAGGGGTGCTGTGACCCCCAGTGCAGTTTGGGCCAATTACAGTGCTGCTGTGCCCTGACTGTACTCAAATGGCCATGAAAGATACTTGCAATTACCATATATATTCATGTATAAGTCAATCTCATGGATAAGTTGAGGGCACGTTTTAAGTCCAAAATAATAGAATTTGCTATCATCAATGGAAAAGTCAAGGGTAAAACTTATGGGATATGAAATAATTTCAAAATAATTTACCAGTAATTGTTCTGAGGCGCAACAAAAAGCTAACAAAAAAAGAGCCATTTCGTTTTCTTCTGTGCCAAAGAAATGGAGCTAGTTTCCAAGAAGAAAAAGAAAGATGAAGGTACTTATGGGAGTTGTCCGCATTGTGAGGAATACTGTCCAGCAAAAGCAGTATAGCAGAAGCCCTTATAATGACTACAATTCCTATAAGACCCTTCACCTCTTTGCCTATTTGGTGAAGAAGTCAAAATTTGGTGCCTGAGAACAATTACTGATAAGTAAAATTGCTCTTTTTTCCTGTCCCCTCAGTTCTGCTTCTTAGCCTAGTTCTTATACACCCCAGAAGCTGCAATTAGAAGCTTAATTTACCATATTGATCCATGTATAAAGATGCAGTCCTAAACACACTTCCTGGGAGTAAATCCAGTAGTGGGATCTAAATGATTTAGGAACAGGAACTCACTTTTGATTGGCACTTGTCAGGAACCCAGAACCAGCCACGGAGCCCGTTAGGATCCGGAACGCCCGTTCTGGTCCGTTCCCCCTGAATGACATCACTGAGTAAATCCCATTGAACACAATAGGACTTACTTCTGAGTAGACATGCATAGCCGTGCTCTAAGTCGATCCGTGTTTTCAGGGTAAATGTTCAGGCATATTTTTTTTGACTAATACATGAATGTATATGGTATCTCTTATATTTAATGGAAGCTGATTTTGTTTGCTTGTGCTGCAGTTTGCTTTGTTCTTCCTTGTTCTCTATCAGCCAGCAAGAAGACAAACGGGTGGCCAGAAAGAAGGACTAAATCCAGAAAGATCCATCTGTATGTGTGTAGTTCCTGAAAGATAGAACATTTCTGTATAAATTGTAAAAACCTTCGGGTTTCTGAATAAAGTCTGCCCATGTAAACCGCCTTGAGTTATAGTCGTCAGAGAAATCTGGTGACCTAAGAAAGGCGGTATATAAATCCAAGTATTATTATTATTATTATTATTATTATTATTATTTTAAATGTTTCTCTATTTTAAATGTAGTATAATACTGATTGTACTTCTATTACTTTATTAAAGTGGAGTCATAGATCAAATGTGGCAGAGTATTTAATTTCCAGATGGAGCGGGGAACATTCCCCACTCTCAGTGGGCATCCCAGTCTTCCTTGAATAATTTTTCTATTTGTCTTCTTTCATCAGACTGTCCATCTTTGCTGGTAGTCCCAAAACTGAGACGATCATCTACAATTCCACACTGTAATGCACTTCCAACAGCACAGATGAGAGGCTGATTTTTTAAGATATCCCCATGATGTAGGAGGATTCCCTCAGAATCTTCAAGATTCTTGAAGAATCTTCAAGAATCTTGAAGATTCCCTCAGATTTCTGAGGGAATCTTCAATTCCCTCAGAAATCGCCATGTTTCCTCCTGGCTTCCTAGCCACACTGAAACCACCAAGCTTCTCTCCTGGTTGCAGGCACACAGCCCAGCCACGCTGCAACTGCTGCGCTCCTTTCACCCAATGGTGTCATCTACTCTCTCGCAAGCCGGAACGCTGGGCGGGACTTGAGTGATTGACAGCCCGGCGACTCACTTCCGGTTTCTTCGCGCGCCCCGCGCGGCTTTCCCTCGCCTCGGAGGGAGCGCCTGCTCGCCAGGGGGGATGGGTGGGGGGCGCACCGGGTGCCTGGGCGAACAGGCGCCCCCTCCGAGGCGAGGGAAAGCCGCGCGGGGCGCACGAAGAAACCGGAAGTGAGTCGACGGGCTGTCAATCACTCAAGTCCCGCCCAGCGTTCCGGCTTGCAAGAGAGTAGATGACACCACTGCTTTCACCTAACAATACAAGCCTAAACCAATGAAGAACTTCGGAATACCTCCCTTGTAGTGCAGCCCAGCAACCAGAATAGAACAATAGAGGTTTTGGCAACAGTAGAAGCAGCAACTCTTGATGGGAAAACATTTCTTGGGTAAAGTCCAACTGTTAAGAGCCTCCTTAACGTGGCTCTCTACCCCATTGTGGTCATTTCGGCCTATACATGATGGTGGTGATTGCTATGCTCATAGTGGTCAGATGGAGGTCTAACCAGATGCACATAATGCAGGACCTGGAAAGGTGAAGGGGTAAGATGTGATGGCCATCGAGGGGAGAGCAGTGCTAAAAACACCCTCTCCTTCCCTTAAACGTGTACAGCTCTGACTCCATTTTGGATTTTATCCTGGGAGCTGCTATCCTGCAAAGAGGTCACAGAGGTAATCATCAAGAGATAGCACAGACCATTAAGAATTGGTGCCAAGGGACATTCATCCTCCTTCAGGGTCTTGTATTGCAAATCTGATATCTGACAAAAAGGAGCATTGTAAGGCCATTTTAGCCTAAATCTATTCTAATCTGCCCGGGGGGCTAAAATAACCTGGAAAAGTCTTTGGATTAAGCCACTGGTTTCCCACCAAAGTTTACTATTCCAAGAGGTTTTCTCACCAAAGTTTACTATTCAAATGCGACCTCCCTTCCAGCCAGAGTAGCACTTTATCAAGGTAATTGGTCAAGGTGGGGAAGGAAAGATTCTGACTCTTCAAGCACTTACCACATTGATAACTGTTGTATCAAGCAAATGTGTCAAGCACTTGTGAAATGTCTCCTGTCTGCTTTTGTGTGCCAACCAGAGATGTCACCTACTCCCCAGTAGACGGTTCGCTGGGCGGGAGTATAGTAGGAGTGATTGACAGCACGTCGTTTCACTTCCGGTATCTTCGCGTGCCCCGCGTGGCTTTCCCTCGCCTCAGAGGGGGCGCCTGCTCGCCCAGGCACCCGGCGCCCCCCCACCCACCCATCCCCCATGGCGAGCAGGCGCCCCCTCCGAGGCGAGGGAAAGCCGTGCGGGGCGCGCGAAGATACCGGAAGTGAAACAACGTGCTGTCAATCACTCCTACTCCCGCCCAGCGAACCGTCTACTGGGGAGTAGGTGACATCAGTGGTGCCAACCTATTGTAATCTAAATGTACCTATGTCTGCATCTGAATCACTCCTCCTTGACCCTTCGTTGGGATCACACTAGAGGGGAGGGGGAGCAGCAGAGGGGAGGGGGAGCAGCAGCAAAGGAAGACCACCAATCAGATGTCTCGCATCACCAAAGTTTGCCAATAGCAAGTCGCCAATGTTCCAATTCCACATTTGCATGTTCAACTGTATAACTGACCAAACCCAGATGTACAAATTGCACAAGTTCTGTGATCTTCTTTGGAGGCATTGCATCTGTGTCCGTTTTGCTGATGTCCTACACATGAGTAAAATGTATTTCTCTTTCTGCAACTTCAAAGTCCAGATGGCAATTATTTTTCTTTCATTGACACTAAAACTTTGGATAAGCTATAGCAGGATCCAGTTGAGGGGGATCGGGAGACCAGAGGGGGTTTGTGGACTCCACTTCAGCAGGAAAGGGGAACGCATGCTGGAAAAACGAACCACTGAATCTTGGGAGTCCGGTCTCACCTTAAAGAAACAGAGACCTAGAGAAATCACCTATCCAGGTGATTGATTTCCTCCCACAACACCCAGATGGACAATACTGTAACTGCCCCTTGTCAGAACTTGACACACCATCTCATATTTTCTTTTACTGTCTAAAATTCAAAATGGCAAAAGATTCTTTTTAAAAAATGGCTCTTGAACTATTCAACTTTCTCCAATCCTGCAAGATTAAAACTACTTTTGAATACCTTTTTGCAAAAACTGTATTGTAGATGTGGCAAATTTTTGTTTACATGTGTTTTTAAAATCTTAAACTTAAGGTGCATGGTCTATGGGCTATTAAACCTTAATAAACTTGAATTGAAACTTGAACAATTATTTTAAGATGTTTATTGTTTTGAAATGCTTTTAGCCACATTGAGAATAATGATTCTTAGTATTGCAACTCAATTTAATAGGACATAAATGTGTCATACTACATAGTACATAAAATATATATGACATATATCTGACATGCATAAAACTACATAAGAATGTCTTGCTACATTTACCCTTCCTCAGGTTGCATGAGTGCTTTTTCTCTGGTGCATATGCATGCACACGCGCACGCACACACACGTGCACGCGCGCACGCACACACACGCACGTACACACACAGTGTATTCCCACAACAATTCTGCGAGGTGGGCTGGGCAGGGCAAGGGCAGCTGACTCCAGGTCACCTGGCAAGCTCCATCGCTAAATAAGGACTGAAACCAGCCCTCCACCCAAGTTTTTGTCCAACATTGAACCTCTATATCACACTGGATTTCTCTCTCTCTCTCTCTCTCACTGATGGAGAGGCAGGACAGAAATACGTTCATAGTTCATGGTGAACTAGAAAACCTGATGTAATGGCTTGTAAAATTATGATTTGATTTTATCTTTTACACATTGCAGAAGGGAATAAACCCCCGAAGACTCCAGATATCCTCAACAATCTGACTTTGTTCATGAATATCTAATTTCTTGCAACAGTCATATTCTCACTGAAATTCCCACAGCTGGAGAAGGTCATGCTGATAACCTTGCTGAGTACAGTTCTGGTCGCCACATCTCAAAAAGGACATAGTGTAACTAGAAAAGGTGCAGAAGAGAGAGCACCAAAATGATTACTGGGCTGGGGCAACTCCCTAATGAGGAAAGGCTACAGGAGACTTACAAAATTATGCATGGAATGAACAGAGGGGATAGAGGGATTTTCTTTTCCCTCTCTGACAACACCAGAACCAGGGGACATCCAATAAATTGAGTGTTAGAACAGATAAAAGAAAATACTTGTTTTACCCAGTGGGTAATTAATCTGTGAAACTCCTTGCCACAGGGGATGGTGATGGCATCTGGCCTAAGTGCCTTTAAAAGGAGATTGGACAGGTTTCTGGAGGAAAAGCCCATCGCAGACTACAGGCCATCATGAGTGGTGGTGTAACTCCTGCTTTTAGAAGTAGGCTATCTAGAATGTCAGGTGCAAGGGAGTTGCAACAGGATGCAGGCATCTTGTGCATTCCCTGAGGCATCTGGTGGGATCTGGTAAGATACAGGATACTGGACTAAATGGACTCTTGACCTGATCCAGCGGGGCTCTTATAGCCACAAGTGATATTATAGTGGATGCTGCAAGGTCAGAGTTCCCATCTCTATGTCAAACGTATTGGCTTTGCTTCCATTCTCGCAAGCCAACAGAGTACAAGACGGGGTCCTTACAGGCTGTAGTGCCAAGATGATAGATAACTTCTCAAGAGAGTTGCATCTGGCCCCCTCTTGCTCTCTTGCTCTCTCTCTCTCACACACACACAGAGGGGGGGAGGGACTTGAATTATTGGTTTAATTCTCCTTTCATTTCTTTTTGATCTCACAAATTCATATAGAATAACAAAGAAGCAAACTGTATATTTTGCTGATGTTTTAAAGATCGTAAAAAAAATAACTTGGTATTTGGAACGTGAGTTTTGGTTAAGCTAAAAAGCAGCTCTGGTTCTTTTAAACCTCTTCGCTGTTCCACAGCATATATTTTTACAGATTAAGCAATACAAAGTTCCTTTTTCCTCCCTCAAATATGCTAGCCTGGCTTCAGTCCAATCCCCCCAGCAAAACAAACAGGAGACCATACGATAAAACCTCATTCCTCCAAACAACGCCCATATTTTTCATCATGTCGCACTAACACGGCATCTTTGAAGTCTGTACCCTGGAACGGAGCAACCCTCAAATTGCCAGTAACCTTGGCCTCTTTTCCCAGATAAAACTGTTCTGCCAGCCTGCTCTCAGAAAGGACAGGGGAAGGAGAAGCTTTCCCCAGTTACAACTGGTGCATTTGCTTTTAAAAAACTATTTTACATATGAGTGGTCTTTCAGATCCAAGTCCGACTCAAGGGCTGTGTATTCTGCAACTCTGCAATCACACAATGCAAACACAGAAATTACTCCTGGGGATTTAGCAGCATGCCAAGAATCTTAGCGTTCACATGAATGAGGTTTCCAAGGCATGAACAGAAGGCCTACAGTACAGCAAACGTGTTGGAGCTAAGCAGGGTAGGTTCAGTGAACACTTGCATAAGTAACCACTTCGGAATCCTAATGTCTTGTGTTCGAAGTTAGAAAGTTGGATAATAAATGTGATAAAACAAGTACCTAATAGTGAAGGTGATGAAGACAAGCTTCTACGTGTGCAGTCCCATAGTAGAAGGACAGTTTGCCAACAAGAATCCAATGCCATTGGATGTCCAGATCTTTATCTTCTATTCCATCTTCCTGGTCAAACCCAGGGAGGAGAAGAGAGGGCATATGTGTGTGAATGGGTGAGCTGCTTCTGATAGCAATGCATAATGGTTGGCACTGAACCACTGAAGAAGGGTCCCCTAGTGCAGGTGGGAGTTGTTGAAGTCCTATTGACAAGATGAAGACTGTTGACTAAGAGAGCAAGGCAAATACCTCTTTCTTATTTCTAAGATCCTGTTCCCTTCCAACAGCTGAATTAGCTCAACCGTGAAGGAGGGAAAAACACCCCAAATATAAACCTTACTTAATATCAGATACATCGGAGAATTGGGCTTAGAGATCAAGGTTGCAAGCACTTCTTACACCACTATCCCAGGCATGTCAGCACAGAAGTGAGTCCCATTCTTTTCAATGGGGTTTACTTTCAGGTAAATGTGCATAGGATTAGGCTGCAATCCTAAAAGCAATCCTATGCATGCTTACCTGGGAGTAAGCCCCATTGAACAGAGTAGGACTTACTCCTGAGTAAACATATAAGATTGTGCTGTTAAAGTGAGTTAAAAAAAACACAGTTGTTCTCTTGACCTTAAGAACTGTTGTGTCTGGGTGTTGTTCAGTGAAACAGCAGAGTTGAAGTCTCCATCTCACTGCAAAGCTAATTGCTTAATGAAACTGGACATTGACTGCTAGCTGGGACTGCCAAAAAGCCTAGAGGGCCACACAGCATGAATAGGAAGCAGGATAGTGTGCAACTAGGAATGCAATTCTAAACTGGAGTTAGGCCTGCATAAACTAAGCCAGTAATGTTTGGCCAGTACAAGGGCCACCATAAGGCATTTTTGGACTACTGTCAGAGTCAGGGAGGTTGGCTCACGTCTGTGTACTGACCTCTCTGACTCCGAGAGTGGTCCAAACGTACTTTACAGTGGCCCTTGTGCTGGCCAAACTTTGTTGGCTTAGCTTATGCTGGCCTAACTCAGTTTAGGATTGCGCTCTAAATCAATGGTAATCTTGGCTGCACGCATCATCCAAGCTTGCAGCGCCCGAATTCCATCAACGGTTGGTCTCTTTCATGGCTGGAAGAAATCCAAGCCATTTATATGAGCCTGATTGTTTTCATCTGGGCACTGCTTCTTTAGCACTATAGATGACCCACAATGATTCACAGCTTGAAAGACAGCAGTTCCCATTTTGCTGTGAATGGAAATTTGCTCTGCAGATCACTCTTGATCCAAAACTTCTTTGAAACTGACTGAACAGATGACGTTCAGCTAAATCACTCTGAAGATTAAACTCTCTTGAATTCCTGCCTCAACTTGGTCAGGTTGTACTTCAAATGGATTCAAAATCTTATCTGGGACACCAAATTTAACAGGTCATCAAGGGTGCAATCCAAACCAACTTTCCAGCACTGACATAGCTGTGCTTATGGGACATGTGCTGCATCCTGCAGTTGTGGGGGGAGTCTTAGAGGCCTCCTCAAGGTAAGGTTTGTTCCCTTTCCTGAGATTGGCATTGTTTTAGGATTGGTTAGGATTGCGCCCTAAATCTTGCATATCCTTGGGTATCTGCTTGAGGTGTTTCACACAAATGGTAAGGTCATCATTCTTTAGTGCCTCTGCAATTATCGTCAGGTTTGGAAATTGTAAAAATTTCTGCCATCCTATATTGTGCCAGCAGACTTTCCATTTCTTAAGGAAAGAAACAATGGCTGCCTTACTTTCTACAAGTGTCCTGCTGCACAGCACACACTGTTTTTGTCCTGTAAGGTCTTGTTTAACAAATTCAGTTTCTGAAAGATACTGTATCTGCCAGATAAAATATGTCTGTCTTAGCATCAACAAGTTTTTCTCAATACTCTTTATCAGACATGAAGGAAACTATGGTATCCCAGAGGGTCACAAAACATTGAAGAGATGCAGAAAAAGGCCCCTAAGAGAGGGCATGCAATTCCCCCCCCCCACACACACACACTCACACATCTTGGCATGTTTTACTACTGGTTTTCTGACTCACTCTGCTCATGCCACAACATACACAAATTATTAGACATGGACTCACCTGCCTTTTCTGACCTGCACAGGATGCGTTTGCAGCAACTGAAGCGTGTGGCCGATCATAAAATGCTCCTTGGGTATTTCATCGATTCAGGTACCAGGGCCCTCAAACTTTTGGGGCTCCCCTTTTCAGATTTTTTAGTCTGTGGCCCCTTCAAATGTGCCATATGGCCCCCATTGAGAATGGTGTTGCTAAACCAGGGGCCTCCAAACTATGGCTTGTGGGCCAGATCCGGTGTACAGGGAAAGCCTTCCCCATGCCGAGCAGCACGGATCGTTCTGTCGTGCAACTGCTCCATTTTCCAGCAAATCAGCTTTTCTCATTTCCTTGGCTATGTCAACCGCCAACCTTTTTTTGTTCATTAAAAAAGCAATTGGTAGTAATATTTCTCATTCCTATCTTGCCAAGTTAGATTTTAAGCCACAGGTAGGGGAGTTCATTTGTACAGCACCTTGCATAATGGCAGGTATTTTACAAATAATATTTTGCAAGGAATCAGCAACTATAGGAGAAGAGTCACCAAAATATGGGAGGGGGGCAAGAGTATCAACAACCTACTTCCTGCCAAGGTAGCTGTCCACTCATAAGCAAACACGTTTTTTATGCATTCCAGGGCAGATTTATTTTCATATCGTTGCAACCAGACAAAGGAAATAGTCACGTTAAAGTCAGAATTTTCAAGCGATGTGGCAATGTGGCACATGAGTGACCTTGAACCTTCCTCAATCTCAAGGCCAAGTCAGCATACTTAACTCACTAACATTCTCAAAGAATGATCAGAAACTAAGAGATCAAGGGAGAAAAAGGGGGAACTCAGAAAACACAGTATTCAGCTTCTGTTCCTCATTAACAGAATTCCTTTAATGTGAATAATCCACTTGGCACTGCCAGGATACAAAAACAGCAAATTTCATCAAGCACAGGATCTCCCATTGTAGGAGTGCAGTCTTGGGAGATGAGTGTTGTTGTTCAGTCGCTAAGTCGTGTCGGACTCTTCACAACTCACCCAATTTCATGTTCATTTCTTCTGTGACACTATCTAACCATCTCATCCTCTGCCATGCCTTCAATCTTTCCCAGCATGAGGGTCTTTTCTAAAGAGTCCTCTCTCCTCATGAGGTGGCCAAAGTATTGGAGCCTCAGCTTCAGTATTTGTCCTTCCAGGGAGCAATCAGGCTTGACTTCCTGTAGGATTGACCGATTAGATCTCCTTGCAGACCAGGGGACTCTTAAGAGTCTTCTCCAACACCATAATTCAAAAGCTTCTATTTAGGTGCTTCGCCTTTCTTATGGTCCAGCTCTCACAGCCATACATTGCTCATAGCTTTGACTATGCAAACCTTTGTTGCAGGGGCAGACCTAGTCGAAATGGCGCCCATGGCGCCCAATGGAAGTGTGCCCCCAGGGGGCGCGTGATATTGTGCCACCCCACCCCAAGAACCGCAACCCCCCCCATGGGAGCCCTGGTCTACCCATCGGACGCAGCCGCGGGAGATTAATTTGCATGGGAGATTAGCATATGCCCACCCACCCACCCAGTTATATAGGCAAATTGGAAGCATTGCATGATAGCCTCTGCTCACATGTGGCTTTTTCAGACACTGACTCAGATTTTTGAAAGTGGAGAAACAGGGATTTCAAACTGAAACCAGCAAACGTAAAGAACTAACTACAAAAAAAAAAAACTAAGGCTGAGCTCACCGTAACCTTAAAAGTTATGAAGATTATATATCCATGAAGGTTATATAGCTGGCTTTCAGGCTACTTTAAAGATGCTATGAATGGGTGGGGGAAGGTCTGGGCTCTGGACGTTTTCCGACCTGCGGAGCACTGGTCTACCCTGCGGCTGGTCCCAATGGGTAGACCTGGGCTCCCTGTAGCCCAGGTCTACCTGTGGCTGGTCCCAATGGGTAGACCTGGGCTCCGCGGAGCCCAGGTCTACCCACATCTCCTAGATCCGCCTCTGCGCAGGTGCCATGTTGCAGGGGGGCAGGGGGGCATGCCATGCCACCAGTGCCCCCCAAGATGGCCCCAAGATGGCTCCCATGGCTCGTGCCCCCCTTAACCCCCCCAGATCCGCAACTGCTTTGTTGGCAGGGTGATGTCTCAGCTTTTTATTAAGTTGTCTAGGTTCGCCATAGCTTTCCTCCCAAGAAGTAAACGTCGTTTAATTTCATGGCTGCAGTCTCCATCTGCTGTGATCTTGGAGCCCAGGAAAATAAAGTCTGTCACTGCTTCCATTTCTTCCCCTTCTATTTGCCAGGAAGTGATGGAAGTGGTTGCCATGATCTTAGTTTTTTTAATGTTGAGCTTCAAGCCAATTTCCTCTTCCACCCTCATCAGGTGGTTCTTTAGGTCTTCCTCACTTTCTGCCATTAGAGTGGTGTCGACTGCATATCTGAGGTTGTTGATATTTCTTCCAGCAATCTTGATTCCAGCCTGTGAATCATCCAGCCCAGACTTTCTCATGATGTACTCTGCATATAAGTTGAACAAGCAGGGTGACAGTATACAGCCTTGTCATACTCCTTTCCCAATTTTAAACCAATCTCTTGTTCTATGTCCTGTTCTAACTGTTGCTTCCTGACCCACATACAGGTTTCTTAGAAGACAGATAAGGTGGCCTGGTACTCCCATCTCTTCAAGAACTTGCCACAGTTTGTTGTGATCTACAATCAAAAGCTTTAGCATAGTCAATGAAGCAGAAGGAGATGTTTTTCTGGAACTTTCTTGCTTTCTCCATGATCCAGTGAATGTTGGCAATTTGATCTCTAGTTCCTCTGCCTCTTTGGAAACCAGCTTGTACTTCTGGTAGTCCTCGATTCACATACTGCTGAAGCCTAGCTTGTAGGATTTTGAGCATGACCTTGCTAGCATGTGAAATGAGTACAACGGTGCGGTAGTTCAAACAACCTTTCGCATTGCCCTTCTTTGGGATTGGAGTTGAGTACAGGTATCTAAAACTCTCTTCCTGAGACCACAGGAACCCTGCAATCTTATGAATATAAGCTGCTGTCTTTTACAAAGTTGGACCCTTGTACAAAATTAGGACCTCTGTCTACACCAGGGGTTGGCAACCTTTATCAAGCAAAGATGCATAACATTGCAAAGGTGGCAGAGCAGCTTTTAAACTGACTCATGAAGGAAAACCAACAGGAGCTGAGTGGTGTCTGATTTGGGACTTCTTATCCCTATGGGATGAAGGGGGAGAAGTTGGAGAACTGCAGAGTAATGGCATGAAGAGATGAAACTACTGGTCCAGTAGAAAGAAAGGCCAATAAGGGATAAAAGGCCGTTCTTGGGTGACCCCTTATACATACATTACTATGCAAATGCCTGAAGTCTCAAAAATGGAGGAACTAGAATGTTTGGTGGCTAGGGAAAACATTTGATATAGTGGGCATAATGGAAACCTGGTGGAATGCAGAGATACAGCAATCTCAGGCTATAAACTCTATAGGAGGGACTGGGTTGGAGGTGGGGTGGCCATCTATGTCAAAGAAGGGGTAGAATCCAGTAGAGCAGTGGTATTCAAACTTTTTAAACCAGAACCCATTTTTTAGAATGGCATTCATGTTGGGACCCACCGGAACTGATGTCATGAACCTGGAAGTGATGTTGAGGCAGGAAGTGCTATCATTGTAACATAATAAAAAGACATTCCTGAAATGCAACTTGGTATTCTTGGACTGCAGCAATTGTACAACCATGAAACGTCCCTGACAGAAAGCAAGATTAGGACAAAATATGATGTAAAAGCACTGAACTAAAAACAAATTAAAAAAAAACCTCACTCAAAAATTCAAACTGTTAACACTCACAAAAGGAATATAACAAGAGTAAGGTCTGCCATTTCCAAGATGGCTGCTCCCAGCTTTCTGCGATCTACCTGACCAGGTAACAACCCACCAACTGGATCACAACCCACAATTTGAATTAACACTGTGGTAGAGTAGAAATTGAAAGCAGGTCCAACTCCACCATAGAGTCACTGGGTTAAACTACCAGGCCCAAAGGAGAATGTAATAGCGGGGACATGCTACCTTCCTCCAAATCAAAAACTCAAAGGGGACCTTGAAATGAGGAAACAAATCAGGTAGGCATCAAAAAGGGACAGGGTTACAATCATGGGGGATTTCAATTATCCCCATATACACTGGGGCAACTTGTGCTCTGGTCAAGAAAGAGAGACCAGATTCCTTGACATGCTAAATGACTGTACCTTAGAGCAGGTAGTCATGGAGCCCACCAGAGGAACAGGTGACCCTGGATTTAATATTGTGTGGTACATAGGACCTGGTTAGGGATGCCAGTGTTATTGAGTTGTTGGGGAACACTGACCATTCTGTGATTTGTTTCACCATGCATGTTGTGGGAAGAGTGCCAAGGTTAGGGTTAGGGATAGTTAAAAAAGGGATTGAGAACAAAATTGCCAATATTATTATGCCATTGTATAAATTGGTAAGGCCACATCTGGAGTACTGTGTACAGTTCTGGTCGCAACATCTCAAAAAAAGCTATAGGGGAACTCTGGCTGGGGCAACTCATTTATGAGGAAAGGCTAGTGTTTGGAAAAAACACTAGAAAAAAAGGCACCTGAAGGGGGACATGATTGACATGTACAAAATTATGCATGGGATGGATCAAGTGGATAGAGGAATGGTCTTTTCCCTCTTTCAATACCAGAACAGGAGACACCCACTAAAATCGAGTGTTGGGAGAGTTAGAAATGATAAAAGGAAATATTTTACCCAGTGGGTAATTAATCTGTGGAACTCCTTACCACAGGAGGTGGTGATTACATCTGGCCTAGGTGCCTTTAAAAGGGGATTGGATAGATTTCTGGAGGAAAAGTCCATCACAGGCTACAAGCCATACCTTGTGCAACCTCCATACTTTAGAAGTAAGCCACCTCAGAATGCCAGATGCAGGGCAGTGGCAATGAGGTCTAGTTGTCTTGTGTGCTCCCTGATGCACCTGGTGGGCCACTGTGGGATACAGGAAGCTAGACTAGATGGGCCTCTGGCCTGATTCAGTGGGGCTCTTATGTCCTTAAAGGGGCCAGACATTCATCCATGACATCACTGCTAAACTCCCAGGTTGCTGAGCTCCGGCAAGCAGCTGTGCAGAACCTGGCTTGGGAATGTGAAGCCTCCAGCCCAACTTGCAGCATGCCAGAGCCACCTGCCCAGGCTCACTCTGGCTGGCATGCAGTACTGTAAATTGGGCAGGAGACTGCCTCACAGGCTGCGCTCCATGTAGCCTGGATAACTTGGGCAACAGATCCAGGCTGCAGATTGCCAATCCCTGCTCTGCACCAGCTGGCAGCGACTCTTCAGGGTCTTTCCTAGATGTAACTGAACACACCATGATTGAACGCCAGCTTTTCTGGATGCAAAGCATGTTGGATCTGCCACTTACCCAAGATTAGTGCATTCTCTGTGACGTCAGGTTCCCATCACCTCCTATTTCCAAATAGCTCTAAAGCAAAATAAACTACTGGTATGAAAACTGAAAATCGTGTTTCAAGGCTCCAATCCATGCTTGTTTCCTTTATGAAATAAGGCGCTTTCCAACCTCACAAGCGTTTTTTTTTGTACAATTCTTTAATACAAAAAAAATACATCAAAATAATTATAACTCAGGCATTTTATGCAATGCATACATTCGTTATGTCCGCAGGTACAGATAAACAGAAGGCAAAAGCAAAATAAAATAGCTCTTCTTTGGTAGTTCAACCCAGCATCACCCTGCACAATGACACAGGGTCACAGAGCAGTGAAAGAAAAACAGAGCCTGTGAAAAGTTCACATATGGTAAGAGAAGTTGTCCAGCAGGAATACAGTATGTTGATTTCAGAGGCTTACAATGCTACAAGATCCAAAATTGTAATGTTTTTTGTGACATGGCACAATTATAAGGCTGCTCTGAAGATATGCCTACTTGCTTATTAAGACCGATGTTCTAAAAACAGCCCTCTGCCACAGTTCAACCAACTATTCCCTTCCATGTAAACTGTGAAGCTTGAAGAAAATTCACTTCTTCCATGTCACAAAAAGAACACAACTCTGAATCTGCAGAATGGATTCCTGAGCCCTTTATCCAAGATGCACTAAGACTTGGCAGTGCCCCAAACTGCAGGAGCCGTTTCTCCACCTTTAAACAGCACCAATATGCTCTGTAGCTCCAGAGACACAATATATGTACACTACACAGGGAATGCAATCACAAAAGATACATGGATAGCATATAGCAGTTCAACAGCTAATTATGTACAGATTTTCACAGTATTTAAAAAAACTGTCTGACAACTTCAGAAATACTTCAACTGTTCTTTTCTATAAATAATTGTCTTCAAAAGCTCCACAGGGTCAAGGTTCATGACCTGCTGATTTAAAAAAGAGGATCAAATGTACTTCAAAACCCGTGAAGTTTTAAGCCTGAAGGTGATAAAGCTGCAATGGTTTCATTTATTAGGTTTGACAGACAGATCTCTTCCCTCTACAGTTTTCCTTCCTATGACCGATAGGAAAGAAAAGCCACCACTGCGGAAGGGACTGGCAATCGTGCCACTTGGCTGGTAGGCATAACTCTCCTGATGGCCATGCGGCACAAGTGCTGGAGGCTGGCAACATGCTTGGGAGTGGCCCAGAAGTACACACTTCCGTCCTGCGTTCTGCACACAGAGCAAAAGGAAAAAATGGTTAATACAGACGGTTGTCAATTTATGCAGAGCTGGGACCAGGGCCAGTCCATTGATGACATGGGGCGAAGGTCTCGCATCTAGTTTTGGGAGTGGCAAACAGAGGAGCCCCACAACCTTCCCACCACCCCCTTTGGCCCACTGCCGACAGAGGCACTCCAGTGTCCACAAGTAAATGCCAGCTCACCTGAAGTGAGCAGGAAGAGGAACCAAGCAGAAATGGCACCAGAGGGCAAAGTATTCTTCTGTGGTTGCCTCTCCCATCCTCCCCCCACCACTTAAGAAAGCTGTAGAGTCGGCTAAGAGATGGAGAGGTGAAGCTCCAACCCTTTCCCCTTCCAAGCAAAAGGGACATAGATGTGCATAGGCATGCCCTGGCATCCGCTCAGCTTCTGTTCCAGACCCCACTGTGGATACCCGAAACCGTGGATACAGGGGACACTTTTTTAAAGATAGGGAAACGTAAGCGGTTTTGCTGCCATTAGGTAAAGATTTGTTTAATGTTCCCTATCTTTTTAATAGGTGTCCCCAGTACCCATGGTATCCGTGGATACTGAGTCAGTGGATGCGTGGGCATACCCATACTGAGATTTGTACTCAGTAACATACACTCAGTTAGCCCCGCTGGATCAGGCTAAAGGCCCACCGTCCAGCTTCCTGTGTTTCATGGTGCCCCACCAGATGCCTCAGGGAGCACACAAGGAAAAAAAAGACAACGAAGATACCTGCATCTTGCTGCCACTCCCCTACACCTGGCATTGTCAGGTAAATATTTAATTAGCTTACCCAGCAGCTAAAACACTGCCATCAGTAGAAAAGGCACAGCAAAGTCCATTGCTTAAAGGTGCAAATTGCACAGGGTAGTCTTCGTCAATTCTCCAGAACCGCACCATCCTGGAAGAACAGAACAAGCATATCAATTAAACGCTTGCAATCCTACATCTATTACATTTTAATTAACAGGCCCGTAAACAAAAGGCCGTAAAGATCTTTATTGAAGGTGTGCCATAACCAGGGCACCCAGTGAGTTTCTGTCCATCAGAGATAGTTAATGAAGGTCCAAGTCCACTTCTTTGTACTGGCCCAAAATGATTCACCCAGAACCCCCTGAATTGAAGGTCATGAGGGAAAGTCACCAGAGGTAACTGATGATCATAATTCTGTGACAGAGCATCTGCTTTACATGCAATCCCTGGGCAGCATCTCCAGCCAGGGCTGGGAAAGACCCTTGTCTAGAACTCTGGAGCTGTTGCCAGGCTACTCTACAAGTTCAGTGGTTGGTCTGTCTCACAAGAAGGCAGTTTCCTAAGTAGGTTCATAACTGGCACACACAAGGCAAGGATTAAGAGGGCAAGCTATGATCTGGGGCCCCCTGAATCCAAGTCTGTGTAGTTCCATTTGATGCAGGAGACGTCTGATCAAATCCCTAGCTTTAAAAAAAGCTACTTTAAACCAGCCACGGGTGTGTGTGTGTGTGTGTGTTCAATTAAGTATGCAACTACGTAATGTCTTCCGTATGTAAACTTTATCTATGCATCTACAGAAAATTTTCTTACAGTGTCCAGAAGATTGCAAGCACAAAACCTGTCTTGGCAAGCTTCTAGAAGAAAGTTGTTTGCGTAAGCAAGAGCATTTCCTTATCTTGTGACAGGATGACTTCCACTTCCCCTTGGCAAAAGAATGTTTTTGGGTTTGTTTTGCAAATCTTCCCCCCAGGCAACTGTCACAAATTCAAATGCTGGATTACACACACTATGAAAACTATTAATCATTTCTTTGCTGCGTAAACTGCTTTGAGAACATATTTCCCCAACCAAGAAGTGATAATAGATGTGCATAGCGATAAAATGGAAGTCTGCTAGCTTAACTTTCCAATCAGGGTTTGAGGTGTGTAATGTTGAGCTTCTATTTTGTATTCCATTACTGCTGCTCTCGTTTCTTGCTGCAGTGAATATTTCACATAATTATAGGAACTTTGTGCTACATGATGTATACACCTACATGCCTAGAGCCAATATCACTGGATTACATCTCTCGCATAGGGTTTATTAACAGGCTGGGAAAGAGGGAAGGGAGGGGACTTTTTATAAATAGCCATTTGCCTGCCTCTTCAAATACTATCAAGAAATCAAGCACATACTCCTGCTCTTGTCTTTAAAAGTAGCAACCTCCATTGTCAGCAATACAAAATGAATTAATAGTAACCCTTATGAATAACTTGTGCACACATAATACCTCCTTCCCCACATAGCCAACTAGACGATCCTCAAAAATTCTGGTGTCAATGAAAGTGATATTCAAAACATTAAATGTGCAGAAATTCACCAACAGGGACTTGGTTTCTGTGTCAATTTATTTCTCCTTGCCACAGGCTTTAAAGGGAGAGGGGGTGAGAAGAAGAAGCCTTTCAGGCTCGGAAGGGACACTCAACATGGAGGCTAGATGCTGACAGCAGCACCCTTCCTTGTCACACGTTCCCCTGAAAAGCAGTTCCAGATGAGGACTTGCCAGCTTTAACACTGCTTCTCCTAGAAGAGCAAGAGGAGGAGCGGGAGGATGCTCATCCTCACTCCCTCTTTTCCATGAGAAGCAGTGGTGATGGGGCAGTGCTTCACTAACCGGGCAAGAGGAGAGGTGGGGAAAAGTGAGGAGGCAGGTGCTGGAGGAGCAGCACTTGTCAACTAGCTCCCTGCATCTCTCACATAAGGCGACCGCTTCCTGCAGCCTACTGAAGCAGCCACCTCTCAGCATATGACCAAGACGGGAACAGTCTTCCTTTTGAATTGTTGCCTGTGTTTTGAATGACTCAGTGGATTGCTTATAATCTCATAATGTAGGAAAACTTGATTTACTGTTGTGAATGGCCTCACGCGCTTGTCATAGAAAAGGGGTGCAGAAATACTATATCCAATTATGTAGACCAAAATTCCCAGCTTTTGGAAAAAAGTCAGCTGTGACCAAAGGAAAGAGCTGTGTAAGAATGCACACTTCCCCAGCTAGCAAGAGACAAACTCACAACCCTTCCCCACACTTACTTGTCATCAGCAAGAGATGCGATGTGCAGCCCGTCATGACTAAAAGATACAGATCTGACCCAGCGATCATTTGCTCCCCCAGCAAATATTGGAGTAGGAGGGGGAAACAGATGCCTGTGGATGACACACGCAACATCAGTCCAGAGGACAGCAACACAAGCTTTCCGTGTAATCATTAACCACAGAAAACTCAAGTGTCTTCTTGAGTGAAGAACAGAAAGTGATGCAAGCAGTTTACACAAGTTCTTACCAGCACAAACGACTAGAAGACACATGGCCACTTAGGCGTGACTAAGGCTCAGTCAATGTAAACAACATTTACATTCGATGCAACTCTCTGGCTCCACTGTACAAAAGGCAGGCAGAGCTCAGTGCAAGCCACTTGCTTTGTTTTAGGACAGTGGTCTCCAAACTACTGCACAGGGGGCCCATCTGCCCCTCTCCCCCACAAGATTTCATCCAGCCCACAGCAACTTAAAATATTTTTATTGCTATTTTTTTTGCTAATATTTGACATTTTTACTCAAGCACAGGATTGATTGATTGTAATTGTCATATTTTTCTTTTGTTCGGAATCATACCATGCTGATTACAAAAAAATAGCCAAGTAAAATGTATGCATTCATTTAAATGCCATTCATTCATAAGTCACTTTTTCAGCCTGTGAAATGTTTAAAATATACAATGTGGCCCTTGTACTGAAAAGTTTAGAAACCCATATTTCAGGAATAAAAGGTTCCAAGGGACTTATGACCAGAAGAAGAAAATACCCCTCAACTAGCACTGCTCCACTGAAACTGGTATACAGGTGAGATGGCTATTAGGTATTTTGGCATACAGCCATCACACCTAGTAGCCACAGAAAGACATGTCCTTCTGGACAAATGTGTACAGTCCCCCTTTTAAAGCTATCTAATCTAGTAGGTCATCACCGCCTTGTGATGGAAAATTCCGTAAGTGAATGATGTGCTGCATAAAGCAAGACTTCTGTTTATGGGTCTTAAAATCTCCCACCAATTGATTTCTTTGGTTGTCCCCTGCTTCTTGTGTTGCTAGGGAGAAAACATTTCTCTTGTTCATTTTCCCCCCAAACCATATGTAATTTTATAAGCCTAAATCATGTCCTCCTCCATTATCCTTGGTTTTTTTTCTGAAGAAGTCTCAAATGTTGTGGCCTGAGGAAGGCTACAGCATTTGGGAGGATGCTACTCTGAGAAATCCTACTTTGAGGAAGGTTTTCTTCTTCCAACTCTGTTTTTCTATTTAAGCCTAACTCATTCATCCACTTACCCAAACTCCATCAGAACGCCTCCAGTATGGGGGTCCCAAATATAAACGCGGGTATCATAAGATGCCGTAGCCAGCAAGGCTCCATCAGGGGAAAACTCACAGGCTACAACATCATTGTGGTGGCCTTCCAGTTTCCGAATGAGGGAGTACTTGTCCATATCCCAAAGTAACACCTGAAATTAAAATAGGCTCATGTTATAGCTATGTTCAAACGTATCAGAGACATTTCAATACATTTCTCTTCCCCCTCCCCCGCAAACTACTTTTCGCTAATTTTACTTAAGATTACAATTAAGGCCAAGCATTAAGAATTACTACAATTACGGAATATGCTCAGTGTCATACTCAAAGTTATTTAAATTAAAAGCATACATGCAAATATTAACTTAAGTGTTACTTATAAAGTAAAAAATAATTTAAGGTAATGTCAATGACATTTTAACCGTAAAACCCCATTAACAATTTTAAACTAAAAATATAATAAAACAGGGTTAAGTGCTACATTCTGCTTTTTTGCCAATTATCTACCAAAATTTAAAGAAATATAGACAGAAAAATGTAAGGTTAACATATTGTTACTCCCGTGGAATCCCCTGTGAGTTTAAGATCACTTGTTTACAATAGGCTTGGATCGCCAACGTCAGCCTAGGAAGAGAAACAGATACTGCAAGCAAAAACGGAATTGTCACACAGCCAAATGACATGTCTTTGGCAAAAAACAAATTTAAACCATGGTACTAAACGTTTACACATTTAAGCTTTAATTTAAAAAATAAAAATCCCAAACATTACAAGTATTACTAGTGACCAGATTTTAAAATAAAAGTTCTCAGTAAATCAGCCGCTTACAAATACAAGCATATGACTTAGCATGACTCACATGCAGTGGTACGATTTATCGTACTGCGGTTGGTTTAAGCATGTGCAAGAAAACAAGAGTATCAAAGCTGCACTACATTTTTCAGTGTAATATTAAAATGGCTAGCAAAGGCTCATGGGTACAAAACAAGCGTGTACTGAAGCTTGTGGGTTTTTTATAGCATAGAAGACCAACATCATTATTATAAAGCCACTCAGAGCCTTTACTTTGGTATAGGCAAGTATTACTGCCTCCAATTACTGTCATGAAACTTTATTAAGTCAGATACAGTAAGCTATGACAAGTGGCTCAGCTTATTAAGAGACTCCAGAATTCCATATGAATGGAAAGCAGATTTTAAGGGAGTCGATGGATTTCACCAATGTGAAAACAAAAAGAGAAAAGAAAGAAAAAAGCAGAAAGTGGACATCAACCAGCACCTGTGTACGTACAGTACACCCTGCAGCCGAATGCAAGGGTTACTTCATCCTATGGTAAAGTTCGCCTCCAGCCTGGTAGCCAGAGATGCCACGCTTTCTGCCCAGCTAACACCATTGTGCGCTTGTCTGAGTGGTGCCAGCTTACCCTCAATCACACCAATATTGCTGCCACCACCTGTGACAGGGAAAGCAAGAAGCTTATGGAAAACACACAGCCTAAAAAGTCAATGCATACATCCACATCTGTTCTAGTTTAAAGGATTTCACTGATAGTCTCTCACCTAAACTGTTCTCTTTACTGAACAAGGCTTGAATTAAAAATCATTCAGCTACTGTGAGCTTGCTACCATAAAAATCAGGGTGTAACTACCATGGAGGATGGACAACTTGTTTGGCACTAGGAACGAACTTGGAAAAGTGACAAGAGCTGCAGCAAGAGTTCACTGATTTGCACAGGGCTAAGTGCGCTTTGGTAACATTTTCATGAACATGGAAGCAGGAGGGCTACAAATTTGATTGCACAATATCCTGATTTTGAAATTGTCTTCAAATGTAAAAAAAATGAGCCAACTTTAGGTGAAAAAAGATTTCAAAATAGTGACAGCTGAAACTCTTTTCTCTTGCACTTCTCCATTACATTTCCAGACTTCTTGAAGCCATGGGAGGCTAGATAATCATTTTTCGAATGGAATTTAGGATTCTAACAATCTCTTGGATTCACATAAATATGCCAAGTTGTCCACCCTCACACTAGATATAGATGGAGTTTACATAAATTTACTATAAAGATGTGCAACTCACTCTTACTCACAGGTTAAGTCCCAGTTCTATCAATGGGAACATACTCCCAAAGTAAAACAAGTTCAGACTACCTTCCCACTGCTCTACACTTTAGTTATCAGCTCACTTATATTCTTTAACTGCCCTAATTTCAATTATGTAGCAGGGCATAAAATACAGTTCTATACCAATCCGTAGGCTATTTTTCCTTTCAAAGCATTAAGCACAAAGGCTGTTTATACCCAATTGTTACAAGTTCACATTATATAAGCCCAGACTTTAGGAAGAAGGGAATATCAAAAATCCAGGCACCACCAAGTACAATTATTATATTATTATTTTCAGATAAAATATTAGGCTCTTTAAATGTTTAGAAGTTGTGGAACAGATGGAGATATGCACATCATCAAATTCTTATGAAACGAAAAGCAGTGCAAGTCCAGTTTGGTAACCGAGAACTGACAAACTTTATGCTAATTCATTGCAGTGTTTTATCATGCAATTCTCTGCATCATCATCATCACCATCATCATGACACCGAGCACAAGCTGGCTTTCATTTTAACGATTCCAAAATGATTTTGCTCACAATCAAAAATATAAGCTGAAGATCACAGAACTTTGATACTTACTGTTTTACTGGCCCCCACAGAGCAGAGGATGGAAGAATCAGGAGAAAAAGCACAGCTATATACCCAGTTTGGGTGCCCTCTTAATACTTTCATCATATTACCTAGAAAGAAAGGAAAGAAAGAACAAGGTAAATTAACGCTGTGTGACCAAGACTAGAAAGAGGCCCAAAGGAAAATGCAATTACAATCCTGGCTTTCTCCCCAATATGCTCACTTTTTTGTGCATTCTCTGGACAGAGGAGCATTCCATCCTACCAGTCCCCAAGCAGTGTAACTCAGACACAGGTTTATTGCTTCATCAGCAGCCATGGCAAAGAAGGCTCCACATGGCTGGTTCAGACTTTGGACTGGTCAACCTTTTGAGCATTTCCAATTTACGTTTCCACTTGGGGCCCACACAATCTACAATGAAGCAGGCAGTTTGATAGGGGAAGACAAAAAATGCACCGCAAGAACCCAGAGTGGAGCTAAAGACTAGAGAAAAGCAAAGGGTACTTGCAGTTGACCTGGGCTAGGAGCCAGATGAAGGCTGACCCAATGACAGAGGTGGAAAAACTTGAGCTTGAAAATAGTGGACTGTTTTTGAAAGGCTTACCAATCAAATGAAAAACAGATCTAGGATGTGCCTCTATGATACCATTCAATTAATTTAACACAAGCAGCAAAGAAAAAACAGAATCCCTAAAGGTCAAACATCTGATGTTTACTTTCTGCTGCTAGAAATTAATTTGATTAAATGGTCTCCCTGCTCTTTATTATACCACATCAAGAGTTCCCAGTTAACATACCATCATCTTTTAGGTCCCACACTCTTAGTGTTTTGTCTCTGGAGGCAGACACCAGTATCAGGCTCCCATCTGGGGCAAAAGTTAAGTCTCTGACAACTTCAGTATGGTCCATTAAGTTAAGGAGGAGCTTTCCTGTGGGAAGAATTTTAACATAAGATCATTTAGGGGCTCTGCTTGGGACACTGATCTTGACGGTCCATATTGAAACAGAAGGGAAGAAGACCTTCTACAAATTCCACAGCAACACAATGGATCATTTTAGAAATACAGCAGGCTCTCATTACCTGTGGATGTTGGAATCGCCAGATTTCAGGGACACCCCAATCCTCCAAACTTGACTGGAGTTGCACTCCATTTGGGTCTGGAGGGTTTTCTGAGGCCTGCAGAGGCTGTGCACCACCACCCACAGCCTCTGCAGGCTTCAGAATTCCCAAAACTGGAAAAAATGTGACTTCTGGTTTTTGCTGACAACTAGAAATCACTTTTTGGACTGAACTGCCTTTGAGGCCTGAAGAAAACACAGACGATTGCACGCAACCTCTGTGTGTCTCATGAAACTCCCAGATCCGAACACAGTCCAGCTCCAGTTGGGTTTGAAGGGTCCAGGTAGGCCCTCTCGGTGGGGCAGGGGGAAATCCATGGATGCTGAACCCATGGATAATGAGGGCCTGCTGTAACACAAAAGAAATGTCAGGCTAACATGATGATAGATGACATTCTTGGTTACTTCTCTTACTCCAGACAGATAGGACTAAGCTGTGGGAGAAGGTTTCAGCAGCCTGGAAGGACCTGCCTTAACCTTAGATCAGTAGAACATAATGAAGCAGAACAAACATTGGCCTGAACTTCTGACTTGAAAACTTGATGAACAATGGAAAAACACTTTCCTTTTGAGGGTGGGTAAAAAACCATCCTTCCATTGAAGAGAGAACTTACCACCATTAAGGCCAATATTTGTCACAGTGGCAGAGGATATTCTCACACAGGAGCTCCAATAGCTGCCTGCTCAGTGTGAGAGATCTGTGCACTGCCTGGTGCAGAACTCATCTGCAGAAGGCAGAATCTGCTGACGTATAGGAATGCAACAAGCTGTGGCCAATAAGTGGTGCAATGGAAGTCAATATGACTATCCTGCAAATCTGGGGAGGAGGGTGCTCACTGGTGCCAAATGCAGCCAAGGCAACCACACTTCTGCATGGAATGCACTGCGATTCCCTTGGGAATTCAGTCACTAGGCCTTGTAGGCTAAAGCAAGGTATGCTTTGATCCATTTGGTCGGGGCAGCCTTAGATGCTTTCTTCCCCATACTGGCCAAGGTGGAGACATCACAAGTTAATAATCAGAAAGTCTTGGTCCTATGAAAATCCAACATATGTCAGTCCTTTTCTCGAGGGTGAGCAGAGAGCACAGATGGATGACAAGAATATGTCTTGTCCTAAAATGGTATTAACTTTGGATAAGACAGTAGGGTCTTTCTGGCCTGTAACTGCACCTCTGCTAAAGCTGCAAAGTTTCTTGAGTACTGACAATACCAAATACCTTGAAAACCAAGTAGAAGCTAAAAGGAAAAGGACCTAACATGTTGCAATGTATCTAGTAAATGGATTCCTGGAACCCATGATGGTGTCTAGCACCCTTCTAAGTCAACTGCCTTAGGAGCACCTGCTCAGCCTCCACTGAGGCACCTGGCCTGGTTAACAGAACGGACCTTAAGTTAGAAGGTCTGTAAGAGGCTGCCAGTGTGGACCAAACCAGGTCTGGAAAAAAAAAATCACACCAGTAAGGGGATAAAAGAATGAATTCTGCACATCCTCGGCATATTGTTCTCCAGACACTGGGCAGTAGTGTGGAAATGCAGAAGCAGTTCACTGGGCCACTGGATCATCTGGGAGCTTGCACTTCTGCTCCTGGCATTTGAACCTTGCCACAAACCTGGGAACTTTGTAGCTCACTGAAGAGGAAGTATGGTCTGCTGACAGGAGACATGTTGCAATGTGACCATATGCTTCGAAAGAAATTCTAGTCACCCTGCTCTTTTATCTTGTCAACTCAGTCAATCCACCTTTGTACTGTACTCTCCCTCTGATGTCTTCAGCCACTATGGATCTCAGGTGGCTCTGAGCCAGAGGCAAGCATGTGCTTCCTCAGTGAAGGATTCCCTGTCCCCCTCCCCCCCATCTATCTGTGTGCACTTTGGCTTTTGGGCAATCTATTCTGACTAAAACATGCCAGTGAGGGTGCAAAGGCTAGAACTTCAAGAGGATAAGATGATTGCCTCAAGTTTTACCCCGTTGATGCTGTACAAGCTCTCAGTTCATTTGCTCTGAACCATGTAGGCAATGGAATTAAATCCACTACATTCTTGTTTAATTGAACTGGCAAGGGTAATTGCTTTCACAGCTCTTCAAAACCGTTAATTTGCATAGCCCTGTATCTGAAGCGAATATAAACGTGTCCAAGGACTCCCTCAACTGCTAAAGAAACCACAGGTTCCACTAAATGAACACGCCCTGGACTCATGCTCACTCCCCAGTTCATCATGTTGTCATGTAAAGCAAGGAACTGTGGTTTAACACTGGTTTCACATCCTTGTTTGGAAGCCAAAAACGTTCTGGGTTTCATGTGAGTTATGGTTTAAAAAAAAAAATCTGGATTCCTGTTCAAAAACAGAGAGGAGGGGGCATGAGAGCAAATCATGGTTTCCTATTACATATAAACCAAGCCAGTGCCTACTGCAACTCTTGAAGATGTTCCGTTTAATAAACATCAACTTTCCCTCCCATAACATCACTTTGAAGTATTTAATTATCACAAATTTTAAACTCCCATCCCATTCCTGGGTTGCCTAAATACAGACTCTGCTCCACCCCACATGGCATGTAAATCTCCAGTTGTGAATAGATACTTATACATTAATAACATAAAGGGATCAGGAAATTACACATACCTATCTCTTGTTCAGGATTTACTTTATTTGAGCCTTGACCTCAGGCATATTTTCTTTAAGTCAATACACTTGCCTTATCAATTGGATAAGCTTTTCTGGCACCTAGTCTGAAAGCTTATCTTCCAACGAGCACAAAGATTTAGTTTAGAACTGAAGCAAGTTAGGCAGCTTGTATTGTCCTTTAAACACCACTCCCTTGCAACGCTGCTTCAGTTCCAGCTCTGATGAACGCTTTGGATATGCTCAGAATTAACTCTGAGAAACCACAACTATAAAGTCCAGAAATCAAAGCAATTTGGTAAACATTACCAGGGTCATTATACAATAGTGATTGCAATAAAGGACAACTGCAGTCATAAGACCACAGATGATTTGTTAAAGTACGATACTGGTGCAAAGGAACATAAAATTACTGCCCGAGGCAAAAAATAAACAGCAGCCCTGCTGAAGCAGATGAAATAGATGAACTCTTTATTTCACCATCTTATTTGCAGTAGTAGCCAATCAGATCTTCCTGGGAAGTCCGCCCACAAGCAGGGCATGAAGTTAACAGTGCCATTCTGTTTGTCCCCCTCCCCTAACATCTGGTATGTAGAAGAGCACTGCCCCTGAACCTGGATACTTTGTTTACCTATCAACATCAATAGCCAAAGACCATGAATTTATACATCCGGCTGGCTGATTTTTTTAAAAACTGTATCTTATCTTATAATTTAAAAAACTAACTATCTTATAATTGTATCTTGCTTTTCAGCTTAAATGAAGCTCACAAGTAGCTTGCAACTTAAAGAATAAGAGGTACAGTACAGGAATTCCCTTGTAGTTGCGGTCCTCTGCAGCGCTGCCCCCTCCCCAGAGCCTATTATCTTTGTTTTTTCCCCATTAACAAGGAGGCATGTTTTCTTGCTTTTACAGACTCTACAACAGAAAACTAACATGGAGGAAGGCAGCTTGCTTGCTAAGGAGGACATAGAACATTAACAGGAAGCAGGACAGTTCTGACTGCATCATAAGAACATAAGAAGAGCCCTGCTGGATGAGGCCAAAGGCCCATCTAGTCCAGCTTCCTGTATCTCACAGCGGCCCACCAGGTGCCCCAGGGAGGCATGAGACTACAAAATGCTTGGATTCCATTGCCACTCCCTTGTACCTGGTACTCTGAAGTAGCCCACCACCAATGCAAGGAGGTTGCACAATCCATCATTGCCTATAGCCCACAATGGACCTTTCCTTCAGAAATCCATCCAATCCCCTCTTAAAGGCATCCAGACCAGATGCCATCACCAACTCCTGTGGCAAAGAGTTCCACAGATTAACTACCCGCTGGGTAAAAAAGTACTTCCTTTTATCTGTTTTAACTCTCCTAACCCTCAGTTTTAGCGGATGCCCCCTGGTTCTGGTGTTTTGAGAGAGGGAAAAGAACATCCCTCTATCGACTCTATCCCTTCCGTGCATAATTTTGTATGTCTCAATCATGTCCCCCCTCAGGCGCCTTTTTTCTAGGCTGAAGAGCCCCAAACGCTGCAGTCTTCCTTCATAAGGGAGGTGCCCCAGCCCCATAATCATTTTTGTTGCTCTCTTCTGCACCTTTTCCAGCTCCACTATGTCCTTTTTGAGGTGCGGCGACCAGAATTGCACACAATATTCCAGGTGTGGCCTTACCATCGATTTGTACAATGGCATGATAATATTGGCTGTTTTATTCTCAACCCCTTTTTTAATTACCCCAAGCATCGAATTGGCCTTCTTAATTGCTGCCACACACTGGGTCGATACCTTCATTGAATTGTCCACCAGCACCCCAGTGTGCACCAGCACCCCCCTAGTGTGGAGGCTCCCTGCCTACATGTCGCTTTCCTTCTATAGTCTGTAAAAGCAAGAAACACGCCTACATGTTAATGAAGAAAATGGATGGTAATGGGTGCAGGGGCTGCAGAGCACTGCATCCATAGATTTCCCCCATCTGCGGTTGGTGCCTGGAACGGATCGCCATGGATACAGGGGGACCCTTGTGAATTAAGAGGAGATGCTGCTGACAGACCAGCTGTTAAGTAGCCTCTCCATTATTTTGGTCCTTGGCAGTCAGTTCCAGGGGCAAGAAGGGGGCTGTCTCAGACATCGTGTTCTAGTTCCTCCACGCTCCTAAGAACATAACCAAGATTACATTAGGGTGCTTTTTACCTGTATAGACATCCCAGATTTTGATACGCCCATTGGAAAGTCCTGTCGCCAATAGAAGCTGGTCCTGCCCAAACTTGAACCGATGCCATTCTATATTGACACAACGGCTCTGCTTTTCGGGCACTGATGATCCAAAAGCAAGGCTCCAGACAATGTCACCACAATCTATGACATGCTCACGGGGCTTATTTTTCTGGTCACTATCACTGTTCTGTCTCAAAAGCTTGGAATGGCTTGGGTTGGTGCAATTCTTTATGCCATGCAGAGAACTAGAAAAACAGTAAGCAGTTTAGAAGCAATGCATCTCCTACCATGTCAACATGAGGACATTTTCAAAAACACAGTTTAAAAAAACAGTAGCTATACTTGGACCTATCCTAGCAGAGTAGTCATGAGCACCATTTATCCTAATGAGCATAAAACCAGCTCCTTTTTAATGTACAGAGAAAAAACGGATAAATTCTGCTCTTCTACAAAGCATTTTGCTACCTCCCTACTAACCCCTACAAAGAAGAAGACCACGTTTGCAGAGAGTTTTGTGTTGTGTACTTATTTTAAATTATGGGAGCATTCATTGATCTGATTTACCATTTCCAGTTTGATGTGGTTCTACCATCTTTGGACTTCACAACATTACTGTGATGCATATACAGACCAGGCAACAGTGCCTAAGAGGAAGATGGACCTAATCCTGCTTTCTGCAAATGAAATTTCTACCCATGGGACCACTCTAATAGTGCAGTTCTAACCTGGAGTTAGGCCATCACAAGTTAGGCCAGCTAAGTTTGGCTGGCACACAAGGCACACTGTAAAGTATGTTTGGACAACTCTTAGAGTCAGGGAGGATGGTGCACGTCCGTGTGCTGGCCTCTCTGGCTCCTAGAGTGGTCCAAACATTTTACTGTGTCCCTTGTGCTGGCCAAATTTTGCTGGCCTAACTTGTGATGGCCTAACTCCAGGTTAGGATTGCACTCTAAGTTACAGCATGATTTCTGAATAAGCAAACATGATGAACAGCAAACCTCAACTTCCCAGGTTCAAAACTTACCCCTGCAATGAACTCACTGGGTAGTCTCAAGCAAGTCATTCCCTCTCAACCTTCCCATCTGCAATACCTGCTTACCGTATATAGCTGTTATATAGGTTACATCAAGGTAATACTTGTGAAGCACACAACACACTCAAAAAACTCCATATAACTCCTAAATATAATTACTATCCCTGCTATCTGGGCTCCTGTTAGATGGTTGTGCTCTACTAGCTAAAGAAGAGGGACAGCAACTGCCCATATTTAGCTCAACACAACACCGTCTACGGACTGTTTGCTTGTCTTACTCCGATTTAAAATCACAAGCCCCTGTCAGACAGAAAACCACCTTCTCATTGTTCTTACTATGGAAACTTAAGCATTACATAAATATTCTTAATAATGAGACCTGAGCAAGAATTTATCACAATGAAAAGAACCAAGAGCACTCCTTTCTTTTCCTAGTTCATGCACTCAAACTTGAGGTGCATAATTCTGGCTGCCCAATTTGCAGCATCACCAACTGTTTGAGATCAGTTAGGCTCCTGACAAAAAACTCAGTTCTCATAACCAGAAATAAAAGCAACATCTGTTTTCACAGGTCTATTATGATTGCAGACAAATAGAAGACATACTTACAAGTTATTAAGGCACTGAGACCAAGGGACCAACTTGACTATGCGATGGCCCTGTGACCAAGCGAAGTAGGAGCCATCTGGAGCAAAGGCAACAGTCCAGTTTTCACCACCACACTTCTTGTCAAAAGGAGACGCTGGGGCCAGAAGTTCTCCTACTGTCCGTGATCTTCCTAAAAAGAGAGCACCATTTCCATGTGAATAAGAAATTCAATGTACTTTTAAAGCTATGCTTTGGAAAGCAAAGTTCTTGCTGATAATTAACTGTGTGTATCCTGCCTTTCTTCAATATGGAGCTTAAGACCATATTTGTGGGGTCCCTTTGCTAGATCCAGGTTTGCTTCACTTCAGTATGGTGGATGCATCATGTGTCTTCAGCTTTTACATTTGATTTGTATGGCTGACTTTTTTTTTAAAGTCAGAGTTAGTGATCTCTCAAAGCACCTGAAGTCTTAGCACATCATGTTCTTAAGGGCTGCACAATTAGTTTATGACAAATGGAAATCCATTCAAGTCCTTCCCTCCACACACTGAACAATTCACAATGTGTACTTGTTACAGTAATAAGGGAAAATGCTTCTGAAAGTTGCTTATTAGCCCCTTGATTCTTTATTAAACAAAAAAATTGAGGTAAGACACAAAAAATGTGTCATGCCTCTCCTTCACAGCCTGCCAACACTGACTTTTGTCTAACAAAATTAGAACTTCTTCATACAGCTGCTTATTTCTTCCATCAGCAGCTTGCCTGATGCAAGAAATTACTCGAAAGCCAACTCCCACAGTCAATGGTGTGAGTGTGGAAAATTTTAAACATCACAGATCAATGTTTTATTGTATAAAGTACATGGCCCGAAGCTTAGCTTTTTTAAAAAAAAAATGTCAACTTTTGGTTTTCATTTATTCCCACTCTGTTCACAAAAACTGTGTGCCCATCATGTTGTATATTACATACAGACATGCTTGCTAGGAACAGTCATCTGAAAACTCACAATGAGAAGTTCAAAATACCCAGTTTGACCAGAACTGTATCCATTATGTTGCTCAGTATTTATAAAAAGAACCCATCACCACAGAAAGAGAGAACAACAAACATTTTCCATCCCATGTCACTGCCCAACTGTGCATGTTATGTGCAAACTAAAAATGACACAGAACACCAGCAAAAACAAGCATTTTTTTCCTGAAAGAGACGTTCCCCCACTAACTTTACATTCCAACCACTGGGGCACAGCATTTGCTTCTCTGCTGTGGTTGCAGCTATTCTAAGAACTGTGTATAAGACTGTCTCCATTTCAACCCAAATATCGCTCTACAAAGAAAATACAGAGGCACTTTCTACCAATGTAAAGCTGCTTTCTCCAGGGAGAATTGCTTGGCACCCAAACGTCTATGTAAGGAACAATGTCATAACCTGACCTACACCGCGCACAGGAGAGCTTGGCTGGGTTCCTTGTGGGGGGTGGGGGTGGGCATTCCTATGCAAAAAGGGAGGCGGCAGCTATAAACTGTTGTGTGTACATGGGAAACTCAGTGCACATAATGGCAGCTGCTAGGCATGCCCAATAAGGACACAAACAAAACAGACCCTAATCCCAGAAATCTACCCTTATATGGCAACTGTAGGGCTTTTCAAAAAGCATAATGTGGTCAATTCAGAAATCCTCAACACTGATAATGTTTGATCTCCTGTTTTCTCAGCAGCTCATTTCTTAATACCCTGTCCTTTTTAGGGGGGAAAAATCCTGACTGATAAGGGGAAGGGAACCAGGGAGGGAATTCATTCTCCCTTTGTACACAGGGCCAACAACTTTAATGGTTTATAGCTACAAGCAATGGTTTGACTCTATGCAAGAGACTGCATGCAGCAATTTTAAGTTGACATCACTCCTACCAAAAAGCCACTGTTTGCTGCTTCATAGATTCGTTTACAACAGCAAATCTGACCAAACAAGAAGTTCCAAAGAAGTGACAGTGATCTTTGTTCTATCAATTGGGGAGGGGTGTATTTGAACTCCGAAACAAGGAAGCAGGAGTCCTTTGCCATGAAGCAGCATTTAATTCATTCCCATTATGCTACTACCCCTTACCCCAGAGAACATTAACTGTGCTAAAAAAACCATTTCAACCCCAGACTACTCCAGCCCTCTAGCCCAGAACCTGGAGCCTATCCTATCCTTCAAATCACCACCTGCTTCCTCAGCATTCCACTCACCTCAATTAAGACCAATATCTGCACCAAAGTAATCTTACTGCCCAGAGGCTATGCCTTTGATGCTTTTCCCCCCTTTGTAATCTGCAATAGCTGCTCAATTTCTCAACATATACAGAACTCCTGCACACTACCAACCTCCTTCACACATTATTCTCTATTTCTGCCTCCCACAATCACCACTCAGCATGGGGAGGTTTTTCCCCGTTCTTTTTTAATCTTCTGGATGTTATTTTTACACACACACACACACACACACACACACACACACACAAAAACAGGAATAATGCCATGTTACCTTCCAAATCCTCCCCATTGCTTCAAGATCATCCTGATGCAAGATCTACAATGCCTATTGCACCCATAACCTCCCTGGGAGAGTGTTCACTTTCCCTGTTCAATTTCAGGAATTGTAACTCAGAGCACAGCATCCCCAACATCATCCTATTTTTCAGACTTCACCCATCCACCCAGTTCAACTCCCCTAATGCCATAATACTGGGATGCCTCTACTACCACTCCAATACCAAAGTCATACGCACTGCTCCTATTAAATCCCCTACTCCACCCTTCCCCATATTCCAGACCTTCAGTGTAATATTAGGATGTCTCTGCCATAATCACATGTAGCCCTGATAGCCATCACCACCACACAACTCTGGACCACATCCACGTTCTTAATAGGACCTGCAACTTTTTGTTATACATTCCCAGCTATAGAACAATATATGAAATTCAGTAAAGACCCCCTCCAACCACTCCCCACCCAATAATTTCAGCACTGCCTTGGATTCTTCCCAAATGCCTTCAGCGCTTGCTTAATTTCTTCCATTGGTGTCTTTCAGGTAAAGAGCCTCATAAAACACAACATTAAGACAATGAAGTAGGCTTTATGCTGAAATAACTGGCCTGCAGTAGCCCCAGGAGAACCAGATTATATTTGTTCATACCCCACCCCAAGACCTGTGCCCAGATCCCTCTTTCCTTTCTAAGTCCTCAATTCTCTGCTGTACTATCTCATAACTCTTCTTTTAACATTGTAAATCCAATGGGCAGAAAAGCAGTATACCAATGTGACCAAAAAGAAAAAAAGGGAGATGACGGATTTGCAGCCACCTAAGGGAAATGGAACCAAAACCAGGTTACTCACATCATCCTATGTCCACCCCCCTAAAACAGCCCCACCACACATATTCACCAAGTCCCCACTTTACTCCCAAAGCACTCTAAATTGCCCACTGCTTTTGTGTTGCATGGACAGAATTTTTTTTTTAAACCCACATGGCATGCAACCAATCTATCACGTTACAAACCACCTCAAGCACACTGGGGCAGAATGGAAGCACGCCAATGAAGCACAAATAAAAATACTGTAAATACATTCTCTACTCACTCACTTCAGTGAAACCCTAATGAAATTGTGCGCACATGTGTCCCATGCAACACAGATAGCATAACAGTAACAACCATTATAATAAAATAACAACAAAACATAATAGTTTGGCAGTACTTTCTATGGAAGAAAAGCTGAATGAGAAAAAGCTAAGCACGGAAAGCTACATTGTTTGCAATCATTTCTGAGCCATCATACATGAGGTGCGGCTGTGAAGGGCTTTTATATTAATCTTTGCAAGCTCAAGTTAGATCTTTCAATCCATGCTCGAACTACTGCTATTGCCTCCCGCCCCCGCCCATCCAAGGGGCTCCCCTCTTCCTCCCCCCAGGGCGTGCCTCTCACCTATGAGCTTCTCGTTAACACTCGGGGGAAAGCTGGCCATCTACGGAGCCGCCCCTCAGCCCGGCTCTGGAAAATAAGTAAAAACGAGAAGAGTCAGCTCTTCCCAACGCTTCCTACTACCTTCCGCCGCGTACAACGTGAGAGAAATGACTGGGACAAAATGGCCGCCACGGGAAGAAATATAAGGGAGGGGGCGTGGCCTCAGAAGCCGCACCTCCCTGCTGGAGGAGGGCGGGGGGGGGAGTCTGCCTCGCTTTTCCTTCGCGCGTCTCTGTCTGCACGGCAGAAGTAAGAAAAGGCTAGACGGCGACAAAGCGGCGCGCGCGGTCTCTTTCGCGGTGCAGTTGCCGCTCCTTCGGAGGCGACGTGCTGAGGTCCACGAAATCTCATGCGGCAATAAATGCGTCAGCCTTCAGGCTAGCACCAGTCTGTAGATTGTGGCTGCTGTTGCGAGAGGTGCCTCTTAGGAGGTGAAAAAAGACGGCGTAGGTCGCATAATAGTTTTAGACAAAGGAAGTTTTTTTCTTTGCATGAAACAAATAATGAACAAACCGAGAAACAAATAATGAGATAAGTAAATGCAAATAATGCAGGCTGTGACCGTGATGGTGATACAAGAAATTGGAGGTGAAATTGAAGGTGCCAATCTTGATTCTTTGTCATTTTACCTGATTCTTACATTACAATCCATTGATTCCAGTAGGGAATACTCCCAACATGCACAGAATTTCAGCCTTACATGCAATCCTATAATTTACGCCTATTCAGAAGTAACCCCCACTGAATTCAATGGTACTTACTCCCAGGTAAGTCTACATAGGATTGCAACCATGAGAGCCCAATCCTATGCATGTCTCATTATAGTCAATGGAGCTTCTCCCTGGTAAAGTGTGGATAGGATTGCAACCTAAGTTGGTTTTGCTGCAACAGACCCAATACGGTGAACCGGGGAGGGCGGAACAAGAGTGAAACAAACTTTGTATTGAAGGTTCTCAAACACTGAGGCACTGACATGATGCTGTATGAGTGGAAATAGGTTTTTTTGCCATGAAATAAGACCTAAGTGAGTAATATAATTAATTTCAGGCTTTGCGAGTATCTGAGCTGGCACAGACACGTCACAATCTTAGGTGTCGCCATAGATTTCTAAAAGTAGCTTTCGCAATTCAGATGTTTTTATATCCCATAAGTGAGAAGAACTAAAAAAAAATACCCTATAGATCCGATGGCGTCCATCCCTCTGGTCTTTTAATTACTCTATACGCTCATCCCTTCCTCGCTCTCCTTTCATTCTGCAGTAAAACAGGCAGACCGTATAGATCAGTGATGGCGACCCTTTTGGGTTTGCCCTGTCAAAAACGCCTAACTTGAGTCTGTTGGCATGTCACTCCCCACCCCCAACAAAAGAGAAAGAAGTATTTACGTATTCCTTTACCTAAACAAATACAGTCAAATCATGTGTGGGGCTATGCATTATAAAAAGAAACATCAAATCATTGCAAAGCATTACAAGACCATTCTGTGGAAAAGGGATGGCAGTGTATACTTAGGAAAGCGGAGAAGTGTCGCTCAAATTAGGTTTAGTTAAAACTAGTTATTTTGACATGATTGCGTGGGGTTTTTTTTGTTTTGTTTTGTTTTTTTGGCAGTAAATGCTCAATTCTACCCATACATATTTGAGAACTAACTCAGATTAATGAAGAAATATAAGCATTAAAAACCAGAGTATCATTTTCAACCAACTGCAACATGCTTTATAAAAAGTTTGCATTGTTTGCTTTAAACAACAACTCAAGTAAATCTCAATTTCCAGCTTTGAAAACACCAGGTCCCTAATGCAGAAAAAGGGGCTTTATTTATTTTCCAAATTTTATACCACCCTTCCTCCAAGGAACTCAGGATGGTGCACATAGTTCTTTCCCTCCTTTTCTCTTCACAACAACCCTGTGAGGTAGGTAAGGTTAAGTGACTGACCCAGGGTCACCCAGGAAGCTTCATAGCTGAAGGGAGATTCGAACCTGGATCTTCCAAGTCCAACTCCTGAATTACTACACCATCCTGGCTCATTAACTATGCCACTCCAACCTAGCTACACTATCATATGAATAATTGTACATGCATACATACCGTTCAACCACAATGTGTACACTGTACACAGATTGTACATGTGTTGTACATGTGTGAATAGAGCTGTCTAGTATAGTTTTTTTTTTTTTGGCACAGCTAAAGCAGAAGACACCTACTCTGGTCTGAAATATTCATCCTGATAACCTGCTATGTATGGAGATGCAGGACACATCTTTAGATGTGCACAAACACTGCCTGCCTTTCAGATGTTATGAAATGACATGCAAGGGGATACTTTTTTCTTCACACTGCAAGAAAGAAAAAAGGGAAAAGTAGGAATGTCCAAACTAGCTATGAAGCCTGACCATGGGTCATAGCAGTAACCATTGACCATAGCAACCACTGACCATAGCAATAACCTGTAGTACAAATTCAGGTGAAAGCAGGAGAAGGTGCCAAGCCTTCTCAGACTTGGAAAGAAGATCCCATCCCACAACTGCCAGGGAAGTAAGAAGTTCCTATAAATCAGCTTGACCAGCATTACTCCCCCACCGTACTACTTCACACAGTCTACCTATTCACATAGTACCAATGTAAGTAACTGGTGATGATGTCATTACCACTTACCTCTCGATTGGGAGGCCAGACATGGCAACAAACATCTGTAAGAGGCTCAGGGCGGACAGGAGGGCTTTTTTGAGCACACGAAAAGTGCATGCCCACCAAACCGAGCCTTCTACCCCTGCTTGTTGTGTTGAGTTGCTAGTCTTGCTGCCAGATGGCAGGGGTCTGGCTGGGGGGTCCTGTGAGTACCACAAGATACCAACTCAAGTACTGCTGGCTACCCCTGAATTCCTGTGAAAAACTCTGAAGAAGCCCATTGCTTTAAGCATGCAAAGTGTTTTCTCTTTAGCAACAACCAACTGCCCCGTTCACAAATCTGATCTCCCAACATTGTTCCATCCTCAGCACTCATTCATTCTGCTGGATGGGCTGGCCATAGGCCACAAGCTCACATAGGTGTGCCAGTGCATGAAGGGGTTCTTTCCCCCCCCCCCCCGGTTTGCAGCATTCTGCTTTGGTCCACAATGTCCAAGAAAAACAACTAGGAAAGACACCACTATGTCCTCAAATAACACTTTTTGCAGTGCCAAGATGTAGCTTAACCACACCCATCACCTCCTATTTCTTGGTATTGGCTGGTCATGATTAAGGAGGGAACCGCCATGGGCTGGAAACCTCTTCATTATATCTCTGTCCCACTAAATTATGGCTGTCAATGTTTCTTCCAAACACATTCTCTTATCCCTGGAGGCAGTGGTGGAATCTACCTGTGCCAACAACCGGAATGCAGGAAGTAGCTACCGGGACGCACGGTTGATTGGCAGTTCCCCTGCACGTCCTCACTTCCCCTGCAGTCCGCTGCCTGCCTGCCCGCCTGAAACCTCCAGCTGTGGGCATGCAGGGCACAGGCGCGGCCAGCCCCATTTGCGTACTGCAGGGGCATGTGGCAGCAACGACTGCAGTGGGCTGAGCCAGCCCTACACGAAACAACCGGAACAGCGTTCTGGAGCATCCTGGCTACATGACATCACTGCCTGGAGGGTGTTGCAGCAAACTGCCTGCCTGAAGGAAGAACTCTGGAGGAGAGAAAAACCATGCAACAAGCAATGGAAAAGAACTCCTTTTTAAAAATCAAAATATCACTTTGCTCGCTCTCTTTGATGAAAGCAGGCTGTTATTACAACCACACCACCCAATTACAACTGCACATTCTTATGTCACAAATGACTAAAGCATACAATTGGTTTACCTAGCAGATGCAGAACATCAGCTCAAATTAGTGCCAATCTGATGAAAGCCCTCAGAGTTTAAAGTGGGTTATGGTGGAGTGAAGCAGTGACAACAATGGTTGGCTGCCAGCCCCTATCCTGGAGACAACACCAGTTCCTTGCAGAATGATGGGATGCAAAACATGATGCAAGAATTGCAACTCCTAATGTTTCCTTCAGTTTCCTGTTTTCTTTCCCCAACGCGAGGGTCAGGCTGTTGACGGATACCTAGACTGGGATCCTCTCAATTTTAACTAAAGTTTTTATTTGTAAAGAATAACCAAGATGAAAAATGATCCCAGGCAGGCCCTACGTATATAATATAAACAGTCTCACATTAAATTTAGCCACTTATTTTACATAGAGAGTGACTTGCTTCATGCAGTTGCCATGGACAGGGAGGCCCCCCTCCATCATCCACTAACATCCGGTTCTGTCCCTCCAGAACTCTCTCTTTCAGTGGCCTTTGCCCCAGGCCTTTGCACTTTTATAACTTTATGAAGAACTTGTACCTGAACTGGCTTGTTTTCCATTTCCCTCCCCAAGATGTTCTCCTGATTTTGGTGTCCACTGTTCCGGATAACGAGGCATAACTGTATTCTCCAAAGCCTTTATGTTTATTGTTGGAAAATGCCAGGAGATTGCTCATAACTGAGCAATGGGTAGCCATTCATTCATCACAGCTGAATGTGCCCTGGGAACCCTTGAAACCTATGTGAGAACGTGTTTCAAGTCATCCTGCATTGATGGTGTCATCCCTCATGTGATGTGTTCAGAACCCTTCTGAGAATGTTCCGTGGATAGCTGGGATGATTCATTTTGCCATTCTATTCGTGCAGAGCCTTCTTGATAATGCCCTGTTTGTTAACCTTGAGAGGCTCTTCAGACCAGACCAGGAGCAAGTCAGCAGTAAGTGTGTGTGTATGTGTGTGTGTGTGTGTGTGGCTGTAAATGTTGCCCCTGCAGTAAGTGATTGCTGCAGAGAACAGTTTTCAAAACTCAGATTACATAGATAGACGGAACACAGTCGACTTCACAGGCGCCAGTAAACACAATGGCCAATTCTAGAGACTGGCCAAGCAGAGACAATGCTAAGGGTTGGTGCAAAACGGAGAGTCCACTGTCCATCTTTTTCCCCTGGAATTCAGTGTTAATATTTTCTTTCAAGTCAAAACATGCGCACCATGGCTAGGTACAGCATTACAAGAAAAAACAACATAGCACTTGAAAATATGAAGCTGCCTTTGACAGAATCAAATCATTGGTTCATAGAGGGCAGTATTGTCTACACTGGCTATCAGCAGCTCTTTGAGGATCTTCCTAAGCCCTATCTGAAGATATATCCAGGTATTAAACTAGGAACCTCCTGCATGCATAAGAAGAGCCCTGCTGGATCAGGCCCAGGCCTGTTTAGTCCAGCTTCCTGTATCTCACAGTGGCCCACCACATGCCTCAGGTTGCCACTTCCATCTTGTTGCCACTGCCCTGCATCCAGCAATTCAAGCTAACCTACTGCTAAAACGTTGCTCCAGGCATCATGACCTGTAGCCTCTGATGGACTTTTTCTCCAGAAATCTGTCCAATCCCCTTTTAAAGGCATCCAGGCCAGACACCATCATCCCTTCCTGTGGTAAGGAGTTCCACGGATTAATTACATGCTGGGTAAACCGTATTTTCTTTTATCTATTTTAACTCTCCCAATTTTAGTGAATGTCTGGTGTTATGAGAGAGGAACATCCCTCTTTTCACACTATCCATCCTCCGCATAATTTTGTACATCTCAATCATGTACCTCAGGCACCCTTTTTTTTAAAAGACTAAAGAGCCCCAAACGTTGTAGCCTTTCCTCATAAGGAAGGTACCCTAGCCCAGTAAACATTTTGGTTGCTCTCTTCTTCACCTTTTCTCATTCTACTATGTCCTTTTAGAGATGTGGTGACCAGAACTGTACACAGTACTCCAGATGTGGCCATACCATCGATCTGTACAATGGCATAATAATATTGATAGTTTTATTCTCAACCCCTTTGTAATTCTCTCAAGCATAGAATTGGCTTTCTTTACTGCTGTTGCACACAAAATAGGTACTCTACCACTAAGGTAGCATCCCTTCCTTTTTTGTTCTACTACTGAGCTAGGAATATTTTTTTCTTGCTTTTTTTTTTAAAGTAGCTCTTCATCTTTGTGGTCAAAGGCACACTTCCAAATGTGACGGGGAGTGCAATCGAGAGGGCAAATCAACCACCCACGTTGACTGAGGTTGAATGACTGCAAATCTTCCAGAGTCCAACCAGGCAAATGATTCAGAGCATTTTTTATTTATTTTTTTTGGAGGGGGGTTGTATTTCTCTTGGCATCCAGCAACATTGTTGCTTTCCTTTCCAGTGCCAGCTCTGCCAACTCTTGCATGAAATTGTTTGGCTGTGAAGACAAAGAAACATCATGTTACCCTGCCACATCCTTTCAGATCCAGAAAAAAGTTACATCTGACAATGGTCTTCTTTAGCAAGGAGGCATTCATCCTGGAAGGCACCAACGAAACAAGATTGGTTGAAGTCTCCAAGGGCACTCAATGGGTATCCTCAGGAGATTTTGCAAACACCAACTATGTTAGCAATCTGCAGGCAAGCAAAGTCATCAGTCAACATTTATTTTGGTTTCCTGGGCCATTATGAAACTTATTTCCTTCACTCCGGCTGCAATTCTAGACATACTAATTTAAGATTAAGTCACATTGAACACAGTGGACCTTAATTCTGAGTAAACATAGTGCTCTTA
Source organism: Lerista edwardsae (assembly GCA_029204185.1). Classification (NCBI taxonomy): domain Eukaryota; kingdom Metazoa; phylum Chordata; class Lepidosauria; order Squamata; family Scincidae; genus Lerista; species Lerista edwardsae. The sequence continues at coordinate 3,365,082 of JAJKFI010000079.1, forward strand.
GCTGCTTAAAGCCACAGAGCTGGCCTTTTAATTAGTCAACCTGAAGCAATCACCCAGGTAGGACAGGTAGGACTGCTGCTTCCACCATCTCCCACCTGCCCGCTACCACCTCACATGCCTACCCATCTGGTGCCTCTTGTTTACACTCTAGCTTGGTGTTTCTCGGTGTTTCTCCACAAGCACCCCATAACTGACTGCCACCAACCTCCAGCCCTGTTTGCTCATCCATTCCCTCCTGCCTCCCCTGCTTCTATCCCTCATTCCCCTCCTGTTCCAGCACTTGTCCAATATTCAGGGCTTAGCGCAGTGCCACTCCATGCATGTACTGGCGCTCCAGAATATGATTTGGCTGTTTAGGCACATTCAGTAATATATAACCAATCTGATCATTGGGCAGGCACATTTGCTCCATCACACAGCTGCACAACTCAGCTATGCATATAAATGGAGCCAAACTCTGGACCTTGCAATCAGAAGAAAAACAGAACAGTAATAAAGGGAGGCCCATGAGACAATGGGGAGCAAGGGTTAGGCCAGCAAAATTCATGTGATAGATTTGCAGAGCTACACATACATACATGCTGGGCTGGGAATTCCTTTTATTTTGATTTGATTTTTAAAGGATGTGTTGGGTTCCACTGCTGAAGCTATTATAGGTTATATTAGTGAATTACTGCTAGTTTTGATTGGAGCTGAGGTGGCTTGTGAAGGTTCACAGCCTAGGAGCAGAAGAGTGGCATCAACATCGGGACACATCTGAGCCAAGGCTCAACCCCACCACTGATTGGTTGGCTGTCCATTGCCTTACTCCACTCATAACTCCGCCCCTCTTTTTTTCTGGATCTCTTCTTCCAGCCTTATCTTCCTAGCCCTTCAAAAAAGAATTCAGATTTGCACATTGTTGGACACAGCTTTCCCAATACAAGCCCTCTCTCCCTCCTAAGCCCTTCTGCCTGCCCTGTTTTATTCTTAAGGGTCTGAGTAACAGCCCCATCCTACACAGCCACTGCACTATGAGCACAGGGCTGTTGGCATATTGTCTGCCAAATCCCATGTGCTACGGTGATGGAGAAGTGGGTTGGGTGGGCTGGTGTAAGGCTTACCTGGGTTTTCCAACTTATGGCCAAACTAAGACATGACATTAGAGCGCCACATTTTTCTTTAAGAAGTACAGCATGACTCACTGAGTAAACTGAACCAGCCCCCCCCCCCCTGTTGCTAGCCACCTTCCCCCAGTGGGAATCCCTGTGCTCTTTTTAAGAGCAATTTAAAATTTGTACAAATTGAAAAAGTGCAGCTTCTGGGCACCTTCATGCCAGGTAAAGCAGCCTCAGTTGAATTTATGCCCACTGTGTCACTGCTAACATGCCGGACAGAGTCCTAGTCAAGAACAGATCATCTTGCCCCAACCCCAACATTTCAAAATGAGGATTTTGAAGAGTGCACCAGCTGCACCAAGAAGACTGAACAAAATCAAATTCTTGCTGACTTTGGTTCAGCAGTCAAAACCTAATCCACATAATTCAACCACTTAACTCCCACATTCTGTTGTACACGTAGACCAGAGTGGATTCCACTCGTACAACAGAGTGTGGGAGTTAAGTGGTAGAGTTAGGTAGTAGAGTAGGCAAAATAGACTGTACCACTGCAGGTGAAGAGGAAATCACATTTCTAAACAAGTTCCCCATGAAAAATCACCATCCAAATAGAAATGTTGCACAATGTGTAGCAGGCTGGAGTAGATTCCCACCCCCCAAATGCTATATTTTTACTTATATGGGCAGTATTTTAAAAGAAAGACATTCAAAAGTGTGACACCCACTGTAGTCCAAAGTGGTATAGTCCATTCTCCCACTCTTTTCCCATTCTCCCTCATTTTGCTGTATGTGTTGATTTGATCTTACTTTCTGGTACTGTCTCTAGATTGAACATCAGGGTTTTTAAAAGAAGACAAGACAGAATGCACGCTTGGCTGGGTGAGTAGGTAGTCTGCTAACAGCCAAGACCAAATTCAAGCCAAGAGCCAGTTTCTCCTCTCCTCCCTCCAGTGACTTTTTCCTAAGCTTATGGGTAGAATGGAAAGTCACCAAAAAGTTTTTTTTTTTTTGCCTGCATGAGACCTTTGCCCCAAATCTATGATCTCACTGAGTAATTTATTAACGCCAGGATTGCAAAACACTTATAGTCTGTGTGCAAGGACTCCAAATGAAAGCTGAGGTTTTGTTCTTAGGTTTCATACTAAGGAAGGGGATTGCCCGACATGGCCTGAAAAATTTAAATGCAGAGCTTGAACCTTGCAAGTATCTCAGGCCATTTTGCACTGGTTCCTCTCTCCAAAAGAAGGATAGGTACACATTCTAATCACCTTGTCAATGTTATCAGTCCAGCGTTAATAGCAGATCAGAGGAGATATCAGCTACACTTTGTGCCTACAAACAGACCCTAATGATCAATTCAAAAGGAAGCCAGATTGAATGATACCTCTCCCCTGATCTCCCCTGTACAAGCCTGAGAACACTTGCAAGGTGATGGCAGGAGAGCAACAGCCAGGTGGAAATATAAGCTTTCTCCCACATGCTAGTTTTTTTGATAGAGAAATTACATTCTATGTCACATCAATACTCCCATCCTAAACATATTTCCTTCCAAGTGATTCTTATTTGGGTGTGATGGAGTTCATTTTCCTATAAGTATTCTTCTGACTACAGAATATTTTCAATTTTGGATTCAGGAATCAGAATCAGGACTAGCAATGAGGGCACAGGGGCAAGCTATTTGTCTGGGGGAGCACTCTCCTCCCTGGCATCCCACCTACGCAAAAAGGTAGCCTAGGCTAAACACTATTTAGGTGAGTTAACTTAATATTGCCATTTGGGATTTGTCCTTGCAGTATCCTCAGATTTGTCAGGTGGGTAATGCCTGAATTATTTAACCCAAAGGTATTTGAGTGCTTTTCATCATCTGCAATCCTGACATCACTTGCAAGTAATAGGTGAGCAGCCTATGGACAGCTACTGCATTGTGCTCTTTCAGTTGAAGGCAAGGCGTGTCCCACGGGATACAGCAAGGTGTCTGTATATCCAGCCTGCAGCATTGCTTCACAGACCGGAGTTTGCAGCCTGAACATTTTGTTTGGACTGATTCAGCTGCAAAAAAGTCAATGTGCACAGGCTTCACAGAATTACATATCACACTGCATCCCTCTGCCTTGAGATGAATGTGATTATCACTAAAACTATATATAAGTAAAAAAGCAACTCCATGCAAAGTGCCTTGGATAAAATTACAGCATGCAGCAATTCAGTGGTGGGCCTCATTGGACAACTGCCATATTGATGTGCCAGCACATTCTGTAGCCATGTGCTTGCTATCCCTGAAATCCAGGCCCCTCTTTACCCTCTCCCTGACATTGATCGCTGGCCTGGTTAGACACATGTCCAGGGTCTATGTCTGTGCCTGGCCATGGCTTATGTTGCTTGATCACTTGCTCTGCCCTTTCTATAAAATGTCCCTTCTTCTGCCCTGAAATACAGGGTTCCTGTTTGGCCCCTCTCTAGGAAAGGACATGGAAACATAGTTAATTATTAAAGTGCCCAGTCCAAACAATCCCTCAAGCTGCTTTTTGGGGCACTGAGTTTCTGAAAATGAAGGTTATCATCTATTTGAAAGGGGCAGCATCCCATTCAGGGCAGCCCAAATCTGTGCATGCAAGAAAGAGTTTTATCTACTCTGGATTTTTTTTTTTTGTCATTGCTCTTGCTGAAAAGTCAGACCAAATATTCATAATAGCTAGCATTGTACTCTGTGCAATTGATTCTGCATAGTGTGTCGATGCAGCTGGTTGCTTAGACAAGCACGCCCCTAAGGACTGTATGAGATTCCAGTCCTATGACTGCAAAGGAACATAACCTCATTATGTACAGGCCAACAGTTCCAGAGTTTTTCAGAGAGGTTCCATCTTCCCCAGTTCTATCCCCACCCATCAGAAAGAGAGCCTGGTTTCTGAGAGACAGCAGAGAAGCCCCTTGGCCTGGTTCCTCTCTGTCAGTGTAGCAGCTCTTGAGCCAAACACATTTTCCATAGTTGTTTGGCTATGAATCATCCTTGTTTCTCTCCCATGGTTTGTTCAGACTCTTCCTCTGGGAGTTATACTAGTCTTTTCTTAACAGAGAGATCTGGAGTCCTAAGTTTGTCCACAGCAGTGTTTCTCAAACTGTGGGTCAGGACCCACCAGGTGGGTCACGACCCAATTTCAGGTGGGTCCCCATTCATTTCACTGTGTGTTTTATTTTTAATATATTAGACTTGATGCTACCATAGGATATGGCTGTATTTGGGGAAATACTTTTAACAGGCCATTATATACCTCTTTTAACAATAATAGTCAATGGGGCTTTCTCTGAGATAACTGTGGATAGGACTGCAGCCTTTGGTATTTTTGGGGAATTTTTTTTAACAGATCAGCAACTGCTTGGGAGTGTTCTTTATTTTAAATAATTTTTTGAACTTATTGTCAACTTTTATTTACTTACTTAGAGCCCAATCCTGAGGGCTCTATCACCAGCAGTAAACTTGTACTGCCGACTCATGAATGCGCCATAACACGTTTGCGGCACTGCAGGAGGAGGGAGGGCAAGTGCTGGGCCAGCAGTAACACTTTTCAGGGCAGGGAGATGGGGGAAAGGAGTTGCACTGGGCAGGGGGGCGGGAGGATTGGGCCCCACAGGGTATGGAGAGGGTGGCAGCCTCTGCCACCAACCACCCCGAACCTCCTACCGAGCCGGGTGGTACAACACAGGCCTCCTCAACTCTGTTCCTATTCAAATGTAGGCGCAGAACCAAGGAGACCCATTGCTGTCAGCTGCAGTCTCCCCAGGGTAAGGGAGCAAATGTTCTCTTCCACCAAGGAGATTTCTGGTGGTATCCTGGCAGCCTCAGGATCAAATGTTTGCCATTTCTGCATTGCTGGAGCTCTGGGTGCCACCAAGTTCAGGACTGGACTACCCATTAATTAATTGGATTTGATTTTGTCATATGGGGATGTTAAAAATTTTCCTGCTTGATGATGTCACTTCCAACCATGACATCACTTCCAGGGTAAAGACATCAGTTCCAGTGGATCCCAACAGATCAGTCATTTTCGACCACTGAGCCACAGCACATTGTGGTGAGGTCATTTAGTAGTTGGGCCAATAGGGGATGTAAACCCCTCATTGGCAGTATGGTGTGCTTTATAATTGTCAAAAAAACTGATGGTATTCCTTGACAAGTGTGTGACAGATTGTCATTCTAAAAAGTGGGTGCCAGTGCTAAAATGTTTGAGAATTACTGGCTTACAAGCACAGAAATTGAGCTTAACCTTCAACAGGAGGGCAGTGTCAGGGGTTGGTTCAGTGGATGTTCTGCCAAATTCCCTGCTGGGCTTCCCCAAAGGCCCCAGTGCCCACACTAGGCTAACTGGTTTCCCCTCCAGAGCAGCCTCAGAGATGGGCAAAAGGGAGGGGGTTCCTACCCCCACTGGGCCTCCTCTCTTCCAGCAGCTTTGATTGGGATCACCGGCTGGCCAGCCTCCTCCAGACTACCCTCATCACTGGCGTAGCTCCAAACTACTCTGTCTAGCACCAACAAACAATAGGCAGCCAGCTTGCCTAAACCACAACTGCCTCCTCCATTTGGTGGCTCCAGGGGTATAGCAGCCATACAACAATTTCCAATGGTTGTTCCCCACAATAACCTTACCTTAGCCAGTCCTTCCTTTAGCCAGTCCAACAGTCTGTCAGTCCAGCCAGCACTCCATCAGAATACTCCATCCAGCACCTACCTGGTGCCTTTCTCTAGCACCTACCCAGATTCCTTACTGCAGCTCTTGCCTCCAACTTTATACTGAGGCCAGCCAATCGGGGTCTGTTGCTAGGCAGGCTCTAGCATCAGCCACACCCATCTGCACCTGTGCTAACCCCCCTTCATTTCTAGGGGCCTCATCAGCCTATAGCTGTGCTCCTGCTGCAGGCAAAGACCTGGGGTTAACCCTATAATCCCTGGCTTATCTGCCAGGGGCCATTGCTGATACCATTCCCTGTCTCCTTGGGGTATCTCCTGCCTTTTCCAATACAGTGGAGCACCAATCAAGGGTCCATACCTACCAGAGGGCCCATCCCTGAAACTCCCAGTACTGATGGCAGTGATGGCAAGGGCTAGCCAAGAGACTCTTACACTGCTGCTGCACCTGCCACTCTAACTGACAAATTGGAGCATCCAGTTGGAGCAAATTGGAGACCTCTGAATCATTGCAGAGCTGCTGAGGTCATGCCTGATTTAGACTTGGTGAAGCCCTATGCTATATAAAGCTTGGAGGTCCCTGGTTTAAAAAATAATTACATCAACATTTACTGCACATGCTACTTAAAAATGGCTTACATTTTATTTTTCAGCGCACATAATATTGTGAAAGCCACCTCTGAATTTTTGTTGAGGCCCCTGAGGGTTGTGAGGCCCTAAGCTGCTGCTTGTTTAGCTGATGCCTAAATTAGTCGCATAGCTACAGGGAGTGGTGGTGTGGTAAGTATTGCAGGTGCCACTATGCATTGTGTAAGCAACCCCTCCCACTTGTTGTCGCTGCCCAGAATGGCTCTGACAGCAAGTGGGAGGGGCTGTTTACAAAGCATGTAACGACACCTGTAGTACTTACTGCACAGCTCCCCCACAGGTACACCATTGGCCTAAATCTGGCACTACCTGTGCATGCCCCTGGGGCTCGCAGGGAGAACACAGGAAGGCGGAGCTGCCACACAAGTCTCTTGGCCAAGAGAGACTGGCTGTAGGTCCTCCTCCTCGCTCCCTCCCTACTAGTTGAAGGGCTTTGTCCCCAAAGCCCCTCTGAGCATGCAGGGACTCTTGGGAGAAATTCCATTGGGTGGTGGTAAAGGTGGAAGAAAGAAGACCTGCTTCCACACTAAGGGACTCCACATAGTAGCTGCTGCTCTCCTCATCCTCTATCCCCAACAGTGAATTGGGGTGGGTCAGGTCATCATAGTAGCATCTTCGCCCTTCCCAGTCCTTGAGGGTTTAGAAAATTCTCTTAATCTCCCCCAGGATTTGGCAAGAAGGACAGTGGAAAGGGTGGAAGGACATAAGCACACTCAGTGCTCATCCCAAGAACAACAAATGGGGAGGGGCACAGGGCTTAAAGCTGGCAACAACATATGAAGCCTACACAGACAGGAAGGTAACAAATCTTATATCAAAGTATATGCATGTTTTTATGAAATAGGGACAAAGCACATTTCTGGTGGTGGTTGGGAACTTTTCTCCACATACTAGTTTGCTGAAATGGAAATAATTTTACATGCCACATCAATGCTCCCATTCTAGGCATATTTTCTCCCGAGCAACTCCTATTGGGTTTGACGGAGTTCATTTCCCTGCAAGCACAACACTACAGAATAATATTAATTTTTGGTTTAGGATTTGTGAAGAGGCCAAGTCATAAGGGAGAGTGGGGGCAAGCTATTTGTCTGGAGGACCACTCACTCCCATCCCCACGATGCCACCTATGCAGAAAGATTGCCTAGGTAAAACTCTTTTAGGTGAATTAATTTAATACTGGCATTTGAGATTTGTCCTCACAGTGTCCTCTGTGCCCCACTTGAATATGAGTTTACAGTCAGTTAATGCTTGTATTATATAACCCCAGAGGTATTTAAGAGTGCTTTTCATCATCTGCAGTCCTGACACCCAGATCAACACTTGCAACTCCATCGTGCTCTTTCAATTTAAGGTGAGGCGTGTCCCGTGGGTTATAGCCAAGTGTCTGAACATCCAGTCTGCAGCATTGCTTCACAGACCTTGGTTGGCAGCCTGAATGTCTTGTTTGGTCTGATTCAGCTGCAAAAGAGTCAATTTGCACAGTCTTCACAGAATTACACGCCCCAGAACATTCCTCTCCCTTGGATGGCATTACAGTCTGCAGCAGCATAGTAGTGGGCCTGGATCACTCATTGGACAGCAAGCTGATGTGCCAGTATTCTGTAACTATGTGGCTGGTAACCCTGTGCTCCAGCTTTTTCTTTACCCTCATTTTGCTTGTTTAAGGCAAATGGGAAATCACTACTGAGGTTCTAGCTTACAAAGGGCTTCCCCCATCTCTTACTTTGATAGAAACAGCCCGAAAGTTAGGGGACAAACGTTGTTCAGACTGGGCACAGGCAGATGAGGTGCTTCAAGGCCAAGTAGGTTGAAAGCAGATTGTGGCAGATGTTAATGATCCCGGTTCAACAGCAACTATTTTCTGGTTATTTGTCCTTGGTAAGCCAGTTTCCTCATGTTTGTCCGACGAGGAATGCCTCAACATTTTCTTAATGTGAATTGCTTGCTTCATAAGCAGTCCCAGACAGACCTCCCCCATATGACAGAGGCCTCTGAAAACCAAAAAGTGCCTTTTGGAGGCCTCTAAGACACCCCTCAAGGCATGGTACCAGGCGCAACGTACTCCCTTAGCTATTCTTCTAGCCCCAGAAGAGATAGTTGGGGAGGGGGAAAGCCTCCTTGACAACTAGGTAACCTTTGACTGGGATTGACATAACTGGGTAGTTGCTCAGGGCCTCAGATGGGCCTACACTTGATACTTGAGACCTCCTTTGTGCTTGTTGCGTTTGTGTGGGTCTGTGACTCTCAAGTCTCACCCAGGTAGGAGGGAATCTTTCAGTTTGTCAAGGCATCCTGAAACCTGACACTGGCCCAGCCCTCCGCACTTTGCTGGGCCTCTGTGAATACTTAAAGAAAAGGCACTTTTCCCATGTTCCACTGAGTTCTGATTCAGGAACTGAAAGAAAAATAAATTCAGTTGCATTCAGGAATAACTCAGCACCCATCTTGCACTCTGGTGTCAAAGTACCCCTCCTTCTTGCTGTTTGACATAAAAGATGCCTTTAACACTGCTCTGCCTCCAATCAATCAATCAATCAATCAATCAATCAATCAATCAAATTTATATACTGCTTTTCAACACAAAGTTCACAAAGCGGTTTACAGGCAAATCGTAATAATAAAAATAATAAATGGCTTCCTGTCCCAAAAGGGCTCACAATCTAAAAAAAAAAAAAGCAGAACACCACCAGCAACAGCCACTAGAAAAGACACTGTACTAGGGTGAAGAGGGACAATTGGTCTCCCCGTGCTAAATATAAGAGGAACACCACTTGAGAAAGTGCCTCCAAGCAGCTTAGAATCACTGTTCATCATGTAAAATGCCTCATTGGGAACAGCCTGCTTAACCCTTCTTTAGTAAATAGCAGCCATGAGAGGTGGATGCTGATCTGGATTTGGACTGCGGCCATATGGATAAGGGCAGGGGACTTGAACTATTTGCTTCCTCCATGGTCCTGATCTGGATTGCCTCTTTCCCCATAGCTGCTCTTTGACCCAGGGTGAAAGTTATTGGGGCCAACACCAGCTTCCCTCTCAGGGCAAAGAGCAGCTGCAGGGGTGGGTGGGGAGGGGATTCAAATCAGGCTGGCACAGGAAGAAAGGATTATGGCCCTTCTCGTCACAGTCCCCATCACTGCTTTTTACCAAAGAAAAACATCATTTCCGATGTATCATGTTACACATGTGATACGTCACATTTCTCTGTGGCTTCCCACAGAGAAGCAAGGGCAATTCCAGGCTTGTAGGCACCCTTACCAAGGTGTCCTTAGATGGCCATCTTAGATGGCAAGGTGTCCCATGACCTTGGCAGTAGGTGTGACAGCAAACTCAGGTATCTATTTTCTCCCATATCCAGTGGTTCCCCCAACTTTTTTGACTGGTGGCTCCCTTAACCTACTGGGCCATTGGCCATGGCTCTCCATTAAGGCTACAATTCTATACATTGTATTTGTGGGGATTCCGCAGCTTCCCTGGCTGGTTTCCACAGCCCCCCAGGGACATGGCTCAAAGTTTGGGAACCACTTTCTGTATCTGTTGCCATGTGCCGTTAAGGTTACAGAAGGGAGGGAGGCCCACCCAGTTGGTGGCTGAGCCTACACTGCAGGCCAGAGCAGGCATCAGTAGTAGGCCCCGGCAGCCGCCTGAGTATGCTGTGCGCTGCCACTGCTTCAGCAACATCACTCCTCCAGGTGACCCCAGAGGTATGGCTGCCTCCCATAACAACAGACTTGCCCTGCATTGCCCCTGTTACGTGTGTGAACTTTGAAACCACCCGAGCCATTCCAGTGCTGAACGAAGGGTGTCTTTGTTACACTGTTTGGAAAACCCAGGGCAAAAATTCAAAGTCTGGTGCAACAAAAAACAACAAAACACTTTATCTTAGCTTGCCTTTCAGGCTTAGTTTGTTCCCCAGTCCTTGAGATGATAATGTAGCAACAAAATGCCTGCCTAAAATCAGTGAAGATGTTACTGAATCCAAGGGCTGCAAATGGACATACAGCTGTCCATAGTTAGGACTCCATACATGTACACTTTCTTATATTCCACAGTGCACACTACTGCCTCTTTAAAGACAAACTTAAAAGGCCTCAGGCTGAGAAAGGCCATGTGAGAATTGGGGTGAAAATATTTCTGTTTTGTAGGAGAAAAGCCAGTGCAAAGCGTTGGGCTTGCATCATCTCCTCAGGCCCTGAACAGCCCTACGCTTAGGTAGACTCTTCACTGATTTTAGGCAGCCATTTCATTGCTACTATGTAGGCATACACAAAATGGAATTGCTCATCTTCACACAATATATTCAAACATTTCCTAAGATCCCAGGAAATGTCTGGCTCCTTTCCTTTGGCTCCCAGGCCCACTTTTTGACCCCAGGCCCAGGTATGCTGTACCCTCTGAACCTCCTTCTCCTGGGCCCTGGTGAGATTGGAAAATGCAAGATCCCAGGAAATTTTCAGACCCCTTCTTTGGCTCCTATGCCTCCTTTTTGATCCTGGGCCCAGGTACAAATTACCCCCTGTACCCCCCCCCCCCATTGACCCTGCATTGTGGGCAGATAGGGGCCCACCAGTAAGATCCTATTCCCCTCCACATGTTGCTTGAAGGGGGAGATCAGAAGAGGGTGAAAGACCATTGGCAATGCAACCTGATACTTAGTTTGATGAAAGCAACTGGGTTACCTTTGTGCACCCTTTCACCGAGGCAGTGGCATGGTAACCTACATTCCAGAATCTCCAGAAAAACGGGCAATCTGTTTCCTGCCATTGCAATGAGGCTCCCGTGACAGTTCTTCCCCACCCCATTCCAACTCTGCTGTCAATATATTCCTCAGCCAAGTAGCCCTTGGCAGTAAGTCAACCACTCCCTGGACTGTGAATGTTTGGAATGCATGCGGGAACATAAATCTCCCATAATAAACAGTGCCAACAGGTGTAGTCAGAGATGGGGGAAACCCTAATGTGAAAAGCAGAACTGGTCATATTTCAAAGAGCAAGCTCAGGGAGTCAACTCAAACGTGAGCCAATAACCAGGTTAAAGAGAGTTTTTTGGTGAACCAGAACTGAACCTGAAGTGCCTGGTCCATGCACTGCTGTGGAACTGGAAAAAGTGACCACAAAAAGTGATCACCAATTCAAAATAAGAGGTTTGATAATCTGGCACACAGCTTTCAGTTGTAGGATGAATGTTTTATTTTCCTCTTTTTAAAAAAATCAAAAAGGTTTCAAAATAAGAAACGTGTTTTCTCAGAGTAAATAAATAGTTTTGTTGCATTCATGGTGCAGAGTTGTTGAACAAGCAGAAGAGTCTGAGATTGTGCTGAAAAAATATGTATCCAACTTAAGGTTCTGTGTGTGAGAGTGAGTGAGTGAGTGAGTGAGACAGACTGCAGTGTGGTGGGGTTTTGCAATGTAATTGAGAAATGTACATACCAGAGAGTAGAATGCTGGTTCAATCATCACTCAGTCTTGCCTCTCCTTTCAAGTTCCCAGCAGAGTGACTTAAAAAAATTAACCACTGCATGTTAATTTAGTGGTTATAGTTATAGTGTTAATTGTCTCTGTGGGTGATGGTGATGACAAAAAAGCACCATTCATTTAAAAAGCCAAACAGCTCTAAGAAGAACTTGTTTGACTGACCAGTGGCTTCTGGGTAACATTGGCCTCAAAGGTGCAGAATGGACACAATATATAGCCTGCGTCCATCTGCTGCCTGGGATGTCATTGGTGGGAGCTTGTTCAGAGGCCTGCTAATAGAGATAGCTGAAGGGCTGAAAATAAATCCTGGGTTATGGCTACTAAACAAATAAAAACAGAAGCAGACCTCTTCAGATAATCCAGCTATTTATTGCTAACAACTAGGATTGCAAGTCTGCCAAAAATGACCCTGAGGTCATTCTTTTTCCTTATGAAAAAGCCTTCTTTTTCATAAGAACATAAGAAGAGCCCCACTGGACCAGGCTAAAGGCTCATGTAGTCCAACTTCCTGCATTTCACAGCGGCCCACCAGATGCCTCAGGGAATACGCAAGACAACTAGATATGTGCATCTCGTTGCCATTCCCCCACATCCGGCACTCTGAGGTGCAAAGGGCAAAGGCTGATCTCAGGCTATTTGGGGGGGGGCACTGCCAGGCTCTGCCCATTTATTGTTGGGCTCCCCCATACCAGATTGCCCCTGCCCCATCTTGAGGGTTGGCGATCTTATGACTTCACCAGGCCCCATCCTGCGACATCATCAGGACCTGCCTCAAAAACTCAGGTTTTTGGCTGCATCTGACCAGGGCCTACCAACTACTCACTGCCCATCACATAAAACTTTGACTGCAACAGAAAAGCAACCAACACTGGCCTTATTCAGCTTGACTGTTGGGCTGAGTAATTGAAATGATGATCTAGCAACAGGAGGACTGCCCAAAAGTGGTGTATGTAGGTTGCTGAATCCAAGCTGAAATGTGCAATAGTTTTGGCCCTCAGGCTGTGGAATCATCTAGCATGGATATATTTTGATATGTGGGCGGTCCTGGATCCAAAGGAAGTGCTGTGTGTTTGACTCATGCATAGAGAATGGTCTACCTGGCAGGATGCCCTGCAGATTGACATACTTTCAGTCTGCTTCATTTCCTTTTTTGTTTGTTGAGAACGTAGTTTGCTTAGCTGGGCTGGGCTGAATATGGAAAGAGATAGAATATGGACAGAGACAGAATATGGAAAGAGTTAGAATATATATTCTCAGCCTAATTTGATCACATGATGAAGTTGCTGTATCATCCATTCATGATGCAGTGGTGAGATCACAAGGTGGCTTTCCCACTTGATCACAAGTATTGCTTAAATCTCAAACTGAAGTCAGTTTTTTCCTTGGGGCTCCCCTTCTCTTTGCTCCTAGGTTGTGCCTGTGTTGGTTTATGCAAGGTGGCTTGGGAGACTGTTAAGATCCCTGCCAAGCTTGTGGTTATAAAGGCAGATGAAAAATCTTTACTGAAGGAACTACATAATTGGATAGGCGAATGGGAGAGACAAATACACAGTCCTCATTATCCATTAGGTTATGTTCCTGGAAATCCTTGCTGATAGCAAATTCGCAGATAATGACCATTGATCCTATGGGATAAAAGGTGTTAGGTGCAAGGGGTACCTTATCTGCCATCAGAAGTATCCAGCAGAGATCCTCAGGAAGCTAGCAGCATGCAGCAGGTAGTGCCAAAAGACATCTGAATGCTGCAGAGACCTTCCAGAGGTTGCAAGAATCTTCAGAATGGCACCTGCAACCAGCAAGGACCTCTTAAACATGGTTGACGGATGCTTCTGCCAGCCATTTCATAGGGTGTCAGTGCTGGTCAGAGGTGCCATTCTGAAGGACTCTGCAGTCTTCGGAAGGTATAGTGGATCACAAGAACAAAGATGCAGATAATGAGTTAAGTAACAATTTTGCTCCTCACAGATAAGCAAATTCAGATAGTGAGTTCTCGTATAAAGAGGATTGACTGTTGATTGTCTAGCTGAGCATGTTGAGAGAGGCAGAAGGAGGTTAGCCTGAGAAAATCAATTTGCATGCTAGACAGAGCACAATCCTATGCATGTCTACTCAGAAGTCCCATAGTGTTTAGTGAGGCTTATTCCCATGAAAGTGTTTTAGGATTGCAGCCTTATTAGAAAAACAAGATAGAAAATCCATCAAAGCTGCACAAAAATCTGGTCAAAGGCAGCCTACAACTACAACTATTATTATTATATTTTAATACGGCTTTTCAGAAAAAAAGTTCCCGAAGTGCATAGCAAAAAGGATTAGAAGTCTCCCTCTCTCAGAAGGGGCTATAAACTACAAAGAAACACAAGTGAACATCAGTAACAGCCACTAGACAAGAAGATGCTATTACTGGGATGAAGATTGGTACTGTACTTGTTCTCCCCCCCCCAAAAAAAAATATATAAGACAGCCACCACTCATCAAGAGGCACCACCATGCATGCCTCTTTGCCCTTCAAAACGTATTTTACAGATGAGGAACACTGAGGATGAGAGAGGGAAATGATTTGCACAAGACAAGCCACATTTTACTTGTAATTTTACTGGCTATTGCTAAACTCCATGTAGTAACAACAGTGAGGAAAAAAGCCCACAACATACAGTATCTCTGTTGGATAAGTGGAAATAAAGCAGGCCTCTTCTCTTTCCTGCTGTTAGTTCAAGGGTGAAAATTTAGTGTTATGTAGTGACCTCTAGTGGACAAATCTGCTGTTGAAGAAAACAAGAAGTTGTGTGGCACCTTAAAGTGTATTGCAGTACAGGCATGCCCCAGTATCCACTGATTCAGTATCGATGGTTTCAATTATCTATGGATATCATGATTACTAGGACACCTATTAAAAAGATAGGGGAATATTAAACAGATCTCATTTTTTACCTTGTGGCAGCAAAACCACCAATGTTCCCTATTTTTAAAAAGGCTTCCCAGTATCCACGGTTTCATTTATCCATGGGGAGGTCCAGAACAGAACCCCAGCAGATACTGGGGCATGCCTGTATATAACTTTGGGACACAGAGCATACCTGGTCAGCTGACATGTATATGAATAGGTACCAAAGGAGGACAAAAAACTGTCATTGATAAAATCATAAAACATAGGCTAGACAATACTACTGTTGGATTTCCAATAAACAGTATTAAATGGCCCTTCATCAACCTGGAAGGAGGTGTTGGGTGGAGTGCCACAAGATTCTGTCTTGCACTCTGTGTGGCTCAACATTATAAATGACCGGGGTGAGGGAGTAGAGAGAATGTTTATCAAAATTTTAGATGACACAGAGTTGGGGTGGGGGAGATTACTAACACCCTTGAAGATCAAATCAGGATTCTTACCATGTTGATAATTATTTCATCATTGGGCCTGTAGTAACAAAATTCAATTCAGTAGCGACAAATGTGACATTTTGCACATAGGAACAAAAAAAAGTTAAGAGGAAGAAAGCTGAGCTAGGCATTTGAGTTGCTGCACTTGTGAAAATGCTGGTGTTTTTGCAACTCAAGTTCACTCAAGTCAGGCTGTCACTGACTTGGACCCAGCTAAAGTCTTGAGGTGACTACGAGTCCCTGGGCTGACTCTGAAAAGAGCCATAACTCAAATTCGACTTGAGTCCTGACTCTCTTTAGTGTGTGTATGCTTGCTTACTGTTTTCTACTGTCACTTCTGCATCCCCCTGAAAGACCCAGTGAGCAATTTGGATGTTGTCCTTCAGACTGATGGCAGTAGCAGATTTGATGGGAGGAGGGTAGGTGGTTGTAGGAGGCAGGGCTGGGGGCGAAGGCTTAAGGTGTTTGTTTTGCTCAAGGATTTGACTTGTTTCTTGAAATGACTCAGGACTCAAGTCAAAATGACTCAAGTCTTCCATGAGGAGAGTTGTGACAGGTATGTGAAATGATTTGTGAGTTGAGTCACAGGGTCACCAACACATGACTTGACTGGTGACTCAAGCTTAGTGGCTTCAGCACATTCCTGGCACTAAGTACAACAAGAACTGCACGATGGGAGGCCAGATGTTTTATTTCTTGAGATACTTAGATGCTGAACATAAAAACAAAGTAGGCATTTTTTGTTCAGCGAGAAAAAAAATGCAAGAGTGACATTTCCAGCATTCTGCTAGCCTGCTTCCAGCACAGTTACTTTAAAAAGAACAAAATTGCATTCCCTCATTGAAATCAATTGTACAGAGGCTGTCATCATACACTATGGAGGCCACCATGTTCCTGACAGATTTCTGCATTTGTTCTGATAGAAAATAGGCAGACATAACATAAGTATGGTGGCAGCCATACTTCCTAGCTCCAAGCTTGTTATTTAAAATTCTAGCATGGCTATCATACTAGAACCTAAACAAACAAACAAACAAACAAACAAACACAATGAACATGACCCGAGTATGCTTGTTGTTGTTCAGTCGCTAAGTCGTGTCCGACTCTTCGCGACCCCCTGGACCACAGCACGCCAGGCCTCCCTGTCCTCCACTAGCTTCCGCAGTTCGCCCAATTTCATGTTCATTGCTTTGGTGACACTCTCTAACCATCTCATCCTCTGCCGCCCCTTTCTCCTTTTGCCTTCAATCTTTCCCAGCATGAGGGTCTTTTCTAAAGAGTCCTCTCTTCTCATGAGGTGGCCAAAGTACTTGAGCTCCGAGTGTGCTAGAAGCTTAAAAAACAAAAAACAGCTCTCTAGTGCTAGGAGCTAAAAAAAGAAAATAGCCAAACAGAAAGCCCTGATGGATCTGGCCAAAGGTCTCTACTTCATCCAGTATCCTGTTTCCCACAGCAGCTCAACAGGTATGTCTCCATCTTTCTTTTTACAAGAAAAAAAAAATACAGTACAGACATACCCAAGTATCCACTGACTGTGCATCCAGTTTCAGTTATCCACAGATACCATGAATACTGGGACACCTATTAAAAGATAGAGAAACATTAAACAAAACTTTTTTTTACCTTATTGCAGCAAAACTACTGGTGTTCCCCTATCTTTAAGAAGGCATCTCAAGTATCCACGGTGGGGTCCAAAACAGAACCACACTGGATACTGGGGCATGCCTGTACACTACAATTAACTAGCTGTTTGCCTTTAAAGTTCCTGCCCCATCAAATTCTCTTTCAAAAAATCTTATGCCCACTTTAGCTTCCTTTCTAACATCAGATTAGCTAATTTGCTTCCCTTCTATCATCAAAAACAGCCCTAGTTCTGAGCAAAGCACAGCTGGATCCCACCACCCATGTAAAGGCAACATGCAGTTAGCTGGCTTACACTGCAGATGTCCTCCTTCCCCTGCTCCAATCAGAGGCTGCTTGGTTCTCAACAACCCCTGGGGCAAGGAGCCACACACTAGTCTCTATTCCTGCAATCATACATAGATAAGATTTCTGGTCACATGCAGCCCTCTGAAGACTACATAGCCTCCCTTCTACCATTCTATAGGGGCTTTCTCTTCAGTTACCACTTTTATCTCCCCAGGTCCTCATCAGTTCAGGTTGCAGCTGTGAGCCACACCTAGGGCAAGCAAAGGCTCTGGGTTTAACTCTCTACTGCCCAGACCTATCAAACAGGAGGCTGCTGCTGCTGCTATCATACCCTATCTCTTCCAGGTAATCTTCCATATTTTCCGTTGCAGTGCCACAAGATTTCCTGTTGAACTCTATAACCAGAGGGAGGCAGAGCACCAGTTCTGCAGGCAGAAGGTCCCAAGTTCACTCCTGGTAGCATCTCCAGATACAACTGACACAGACTCATGTCTAAATCCTCGGAGAGCTTTAGGTAGCTAGAGTGTTTTGCCGTTGCTGCCACTCAGTGAGCTAGATGAACATATGCATATAAGAAAAGCCTGCTGGATTAGGGCAAAGGCTCAGTGGCCCACCAGATGCCTCAGGGGGCATACAAGCCAACAAGATGCCTGCATTCTGTTGCCACTCCATTGCATCTGGCATTCTGAGGTAGCCTACTTCTAAAATAAGGACGTTGCACCACCCATGATCGCCTGTGCGATGTTTCCTCCATAAATCTGTCCAATCCCCTTTCAAAGGCACCTAGGCCAGACGCCATGACCACCTCCTGTGGCAAGGAGATCCACAGATTAATTACTCACTGGGTAAAAATGTATTTTATTTTATCTAGTCTAACCATTGACTTAGAAATCAGCAGAAATCAGGCTCCACTATCCCACCTTAAGGTTGCCATCCTTTGCACGCTGCCGTGGGAGTAAGCCCAGAAAGTTTGCTTCCAAGTAGGTAAATATTCATAGGGTTGTATGGCAGAAAAAGTGCTTTAACTGTGGCTGGATCTTTCCTGTTACCATTAAATATGTCCTTTCAAGCTAGAAGTTTAAGTAATACACAGCCCCAATTTCTAAAAGTGGGATTTATAGAAGAGAGGAAGAGCACAAAAAAAGAGAGACAGAAAGAAGACACGTGGAAGTGAAAGCTGAGTGTATAGGCCATAGCAGACGATAACCGAGCTCATCGAATGCCCCCCCCCTTGTCAGCGCGCGCGCAGCAAAATAAAACGCGCTTGTACGTCTCTGTGGGAGTCCTCAAGCGCCAAAGCCTTTCGGCAGTCAACTACCTCCCTTTTCGCTGCCCCGCACCCGGAGTCCGCACCTTCCTATCACGCATGCGCAATATTTATTGTCAGGTTCCTCTCCCCATAGAGAAAGGAAAAAGCCCAGAGTAGCAAAAAGGCTGGATTTCCTATTGAAATGAAAAGCAGCTGCAGTTCATTTCAGTTCTTTACCGGCACCATAGATAATAAATACTTTTAATGTATTTTTGTTTCTTTATAGTTAAAACGCATGATCTCCTGTCTTCGCTGACTACGTTCGTTTTCAGGAGGAGGCGCTGCTGGCGCTAACCCAGGGGTCAGGGAACTTTTTTACCTTTTACCCCAAAATATATTTAGATACGCCAACGTTACCCTCCCCCCCCCGCCAGAACAAAAGGAAAAAAATTACATATTGGAACCCATTGCTTTTTATTTGATTAATTAATGAGCTTAATTAATACTATGTAAATATGAAGTTGTAAAGGGCGGAGCAAAACAAACAAACAAAACAAAACGGAACCAGCCAGACAGCGACGGAACCGGAACGGGGGTAATGGATGGTCGCGTTGCCAAGACACAGCCGGGCATGCATATAGATTCATATGCATGCCCGGCTGTGTCTCGGCAGTGCGACCGTCCATTACCCCCAGGAATTTCATTTTTACCCCATTTGGGGTAATTTACCCCTGTTCCCTGACCACTGCGCTAACCGATCACAGCAACTCCAAAAAGCATCCTTGCTCCTCTGTTTTCTATGGGCAACTTTCACTTCAGCGCCGGTGGAGCCCAACCTCCACCCCCTTCTCGGCCTCCAATATATTTGTTCCTGTACTTTATAGCATTAGCCACTGTTTTTATTCTTTTTTATGATGATTTAAATTGCTTTATTATAAAGATAAAAAAAGAAACAAAAACTACAATAGCGTACTACTAGATTATGCTTTTTAGTTAAAAATGAAATTTATAGCAATTTCAAAAAAGAATTCGTGCCATGAGAAGTTTGGATGCAAATATTAGTTAATTAGTAAATTTATGTCTAGCATGTAATAATTCATAATACATTATATATTTTATATTAAATTGATATAAACCCTGAAAATACTGTACTTAAGGAACTAGACTGTCACTCTAGTTTATTCTTATCTCTACGGCTCCTCCCCTTGCTCGCTCCCTTTCTTTGATGCAAGTTTCTCATTGGCTTCCCTACTCCTCCCCGCTCGCCTTGCCCACCGCTTCGCGCCTGCGCTTTACCCCCTATCACCTCTTCCCCATGCGCGGTGCCCTTTACCATCCCAGCAGCTCTAGGCGCCTTTGCGCGCATGCGCCGCGCTCTCGCCTCCCTTCCCCCAGCTTCTCTCTGAGCTCTGCTGCGCGTGCGCAGTGTGCTAGTCTCGCTCGCTCCCCGTCTCCCTCCCGGCGACGGTGGCCCGTGCTCGTGTTGGGGGCGGACTGGGGCTCCCACGTCCGGTGTGGTGTCATGGTGGTCTGTGGTGTCTGATGGCTGAGGAGGAGGAGGGCAGCAGCTGAGTGGTCGGCGGTGAACCGTGGGGAAGGGGGGCGCCCTGCAGACCCTCCCCCTCCCGGCTGGGGGACATGGCGGCCCACAAGCCGGTGGAGTGGGTGCAGGCCGTGGTCAACCGCTTCGATGAGCAGGTCAGTGGTAGGCCCGGAGGCCTGCAAGGGGGGGCGGGCCTTCTTGGGGTGAAAAAGCAGATGAAGGGCCGGCTTCACTCTTTGTGCCCAGGGAGGAGGAGGAGGAAGAAGAAGGAGGAGGAGGAGGAGAAGGAGAAGGAGGAGGAGGAGGAGGGTGGGGAGTGGAGTAGAGTATCCATCTCCCTTTCAGAGCTGATCTGCGCAGAGGGTTCTGATGAGGGGGAGGAAGAAGAGCTGAGAAGTAGTTGGAGGATGGGCTTCAATTCAAGCCTGGTGGGGAGCACGTCTTCTAAACTCGCTTTGCTCTTTAAAGATGCACTTTCCTTGTGGCAGGCACAGATCTGAAGGAGCCCCATTCCTTGGGGAATGGCAGCCCTGAGACACTCTAGGCTGGAAATGGAGTGGAGCAGCTGGATCCGCTGGGTTTGGTCCATGGGCCGATAATAGGCTGAATGATTTTTGGGGGTGGGGCTCAGGATAGGAGATGAAGCATCTGGATGATGCCTTGCAGGACTCATTTCTAGCTAGATCAGTCTACTGGCCCTTTTCTTCTCCTTTCTTAAGGATGAATGGGAGGAAACGACATGGCAGCTGTGGGATGGGAATGGCAGCTTGAGAAGAAAGGGAGTGAAGGCACCAGTGGGTTTTGTTCCATGCAGAGCTAGACTCAGCAGTGCAAAACAGGTGGGTGATCTCTGTGGAAATGAGATCACTCTGTGTGTGTTGGAATGCATGCCTTAGGGGACTTTATCTCTGGTCATGTTCCAATTTTGATCAGTTTGGTGTGGTGCCAAGGATGGGTTGAATAATTTTTGGGTTCAGGAGAGGGCAAGATGAAAGGTTGCTGGATAATGCTTTGTAGTTCATTTCTGGTGATAATTTTCACAGGGGTAAACTGTAAGTCATTTGCAACAAAAGAGTATGGTGGCACCCTAAAACTTCACTAGTTTATTGTGGCAGAAACTAGTGGACTAGATTCACATGATGCATCTGATAAAGTGGTTTCTGATCCATTAAATCTTATGCCTCAATATGCTGTATGTGTTGTTTTTTAAGCCTCAAGATGCTTTGTTGTTTTGTGGGATAAGTCCACTGAAGGTCCTGAAATTCACTGGAAGCCTTTTCTAGGGAATGATATGATGTGAAGGGTTGGGGGTTGGGCTCATTTTGATGTGGGGGTGAAAAGTAGAGGGAGAACTAAGAGACAGGCCCTTCTTGAATGAGATGTAAAACCAGCTGGATTCAGTACAGCTTATCTCCCTTTACTTGGGAGATGAAGATGTGAGGAAGCTAGGGTTCCAACCTTGTGACAAGGAAAGTGGGGCTGTTAATGGAGGGTATTGAGGAATTGGCCGTCCAAGATAAATCTGTTGAAGAATTGAAAGCACCCCTCCCCCGTGGATTTGGGAAATATAATTCTGTGAGGCCTTTTGGAGTGAGATGATGGAAAGTAGCTTGCATGCATTGCAACTATTCTTGTGGGAAATGGGAGCCATGCAAAATGAAGGATTTATGTGTAAACATCTCATTTCCACACAAAAAAGTCCCATCTATTCCCATGGCACAAGGAACTGAACTGAACTGAACATGGCCTGAACTGAAACTCCATCTTTGTACCATACGAAGCAGGGGCCCTTTTGTGTGGGGAAATGAGACATTAATTGGTGGTGGTGGGATTGGAAGCAACAGATCACGAGGGAATTGGAAGGGTCTTCTGGGTGTGCTGACGCTTCAGTTTAGTAGCATGGGAACAACAGATGCTCTTGTGAATGGGGAGAACTAATTCCTTCTATGTGCCCTCAAGGAAAGCATAGAAACAAATTGGAACTTGCTCTTCAGAGTTTGCAAGTGGGAGCTGGGAAATAAGGGGCCTTGATGGCCTTTGAGAATTAAGGAACTGCCCCTTCTCAAATGGCCTGGGGAGACACTTCATTTTTTAAAAAAAAGAGATCCATTGTATATCTTCACTTTGGACTTTCTGGGCAGACACAGGAAGCATTTCTAGGCCTGGGGTTGTGAAAGTGTTGATGCTGCTTTATGGAGGGCATAAGGTATTTGGAATTTTCCCAGTGGGGATTCTCCACTGTCACAGGAATAGAGTCTTCACCTTTTCCCCAGTGCCTTTCTGACAGCTGTGCGGGAGCTTAGATATAATTCCTTGGTTTGTTCAGTTGGCTGTAATGAGTGACTCTGTAGATTGGACACGGAAACCTATTTAGCTGCACTGTATGTATAGTTCAAGAAGGGATGTGGTGGTGCTGCGAGTCAAACCACTGCTGCTGGGCTTTCCGACCAGAGAGTTGGGAGTTCGAGACTATGCGATGGAGTGAGCTCCCAGCTCCTGCCAACCTAGCAGTTCGAAAGCACGTAAAAATGCGAGTAGATGAATAGGTGCCATTTCGGTGGGAAGGTAACAGCATTCTGTGTGCTACAGCTTATAGTCATGCTGGCCACATGATCACGGGAAGCTTGTTCTTGGACAAACACCGGCTCTACAGACTTAGAAACAGAGATGAGCACTGTTCCCTACAGTTGGTCACGACTAGAACATTCGGTCGCGGGGAAACCTTTACCTTTTTATGTATAGTTCAGCAATATCAGTGTTTTGAAACTGCAGGAGAAAGGTGTATATGTGTGCAAAGTAGTTAGAGAGCATATTTTACCCTTATTTTAAATAATTGGGTATTGCTGTTTTATAGTTGGATCCACTCCTTTGCATTGCCTAAAATGAGGGTTTTCATTGTCATCCAGCATACATACAGTGCAATCCTATGCATGTCTTCTCAGAATTAAGTCCTATTGTGTTCAATGGGCTTACTCCCATGAAAATGTGTACAGGATTGGAGCCATAGAGACATAAGAAATGGCTTTCTACTGAGTCAGACTATTGGTCCCTGTAGTTTATTCTCTGACAGGTAGGTCTTGGTGACTTCAACTTTTCAGAGAGGTGCCTTTCCCAGCCCTACTTGGAAATGTTGGAGCTTGAACTGTAGATGTTCTGTATGCAAAACAGATGCCCTTCCACTGAACTGCAGCCCTTCCCCATGTAGTCTTATCATTGTGTGTGTGTTCAAATAGCTTTGGTGTATGAATTTTTATCAGTGTTGAAAGGAGCATATTCATTATACTTCCAATAACAGAAAGTGTATGTGTTTTTACAGATATTAAAATGCCTTAAAATTTTTCACTTGCTATCCTGTGTGCCTTGTGAGATTGAGTTGGTTAACAAATGGTAAGTTAAGGACCTGAGCTGTTTAAGCTATTGCACCGTCTTTAACATGAGCTACAATGAAGGACTTCTTTCCTGCTTGAGAGAATGAAGCCTATGAAGAGGAGTTGCTGAAATGCAGAAATTCAACTTCCAAAAAGGAATTAAGGGACTGGTGGAGTTTTATTCTTCCTCAGTTTATGAGTGCATATTCCCCCCACCCAATCTGTTGAAAAGTACTGCTTATATTTATCAAGTGTGTGTGTTTCAGTTGATAGAAGTAAAGGTGGTTGCCAGAACTTCCATGAAAATGTAATTAGGCTAATGGTGTTGATGGACCTGGTGTTGTGATCCAATGTTCTGAAAATTGATGTCTTGGATACAAAGGATGTTTTTCAACCTTAGCTAGTCTGTAAAAACATATTGTAAATATGGAAGAATAAAAGAGGAATTCAGTGTAGATCTTGGTGGGCTGTTTGTGTAGGTTTAGCAGTTTAAGTGCAGCTGTTGGGAGGGACTGACTGGTAATGGGGCAGAATCAGCAGATAGCCACACAAAGCATAAGATGCGCATGATTACAAGAAGTCTGAAAATGAGGCATCTGTGCACCTAACAGTCCAAACAGAGTGTACAGTTTATCTCTGAATGGAGTCCTTCAGTAATCCAACAAAGACTGAGTCAAGCCTCATACAAGTAAAGGCAGAATGTTGGGCTATGGAAATTCCATTGCCTCTGAATGACACGCCTGAATCACTTCAATTTTTTGGGGGGGGCACTTCCTGTGATAGCCAGGAACCATAATCTCTACTCATAGAATGAAAATTTCATTCACTAATGATTGCATGACAGGCAAGTTGTGGGTGTGGTGGGTGTTTTGAAGCACAGCTTAAGGCTACTGCTCAGATGAGCCACCGGTGAATAGCCATGAAGTTTGGACCTGATACCGCCTTCATTCAGAACATGGGTGGTACCACTGGGCTGTAGCTCAGTGATACAACTTTTTGTACCACCAAAGCTTTCCTGGTAGCCTTACTATTTAGGAGTACATTTCTTCCCCCGTCTTTTCTATGGAAAGTGTCCCTTCTGAACTCTTAGTAATTCGGGTATCATAGACCAAATACGTGCCAAATTTCAGTTTTCTGGAATACAGTTGTTGTACACATGCCCCTCATTTCTAAGGAGGGACTTTCAGAAGTTAAGACATTTCTAATGATGATCATTTACAGGGGCATATGTGAGTTCCAAGTTTCAGCTTTCAGTATGACTTAAAAGTGCCTTAACTACTTTGGAGGGGGTTGTACACTTAGGTTGCAATCCTACATGCACTTATTTCAATGTCTTGCGTTTAATGGGACTCATTTCTGAGTAGATATTCCTAGGATTGTGATTTTAGTCCTCCAGTTTGAGTGTGAAGACAGATGTTCTGTGCAGATTTGGCTGGCAGTTGGAGTGTCTTTGTCTAAACCTGTGTGAGATCTTGGGGCTCTAGCTTCTCATACATTACTTTAATGCAGTGGCTTTTAAAGTGGGGTGTCACAACAACCCAGCCGGAAGTGCCCTGCTGCTTTCCTTTAAGGGGAGGGGATGGGGGATGGCAGCAATGCTATTGGTATGATCGCGTCACTTCTGGGCACATAATGGATCTGGGGCTACTTACCACTGCTGCTCCAGCATCTGGGAGGGTTGGAGAGCCCTGCGGACCCCTCTGCAGGGCTCCCCATGAATTAGAAATGATTAAAAAACCTATTGCGGCCGACTTCCGGTTTTGCAGTCACAACGTGGAAGTGGGTCGCAATCTGGTTTTACCATTTCTAATGCATGAGGAGCCCTGCAGAGGGGTCCGCAGGGCTCCCCAACCCTCCTGAACACTGGGGCAGGCAGTGGTTAGTCCCCCCAGGCCCATTATGTGCCTAGAAGCCATACAATCCTAGTGATTGCATCGCTGCCATTCCCCTGTCCCCATAAGCACTTAAAGAGATTCTTTTAAGTGATTCCTTTAAACTCCCAGAGAGTTTGAGAACCACTGCCTTAATGCCTGGAATACCCTTGTATGATTCTAAACCTCTGTTTAAAATAGGTTTTATATAAAAAGAAATATATAAATGCTACACATAAAGTGTACGTTCTTCAAGAATAGTCTCATTTTTCTAGCTACTGGCATAAATGCCCTGTACCCAATAAATTAAGCTTGAAGAGGCAATGGACCTCCCATAGCCCAACGTTTCAGCACATGTGTCACCCAGTGAGCTTCATAGCAGATGGGGATTTGACCCTGGATCTCTGATAGAATTGCACTCACCAGTACACCACATTGACCCATCAATTAACACAAAACATCCCACTCTCAGAGGTATAGGAATTCTTGCCCAGTAGCATGGGGAAGTAGATGGGGATAAGCCGTTCCTCCCTTGACTGTACCAGTCCTGGAGGAGGATGGCTGGAAGGTTGGCTCTGGAAGCTTCCTATCTACAGCACTGAGGTTTGGGGCTGGTGGAACAATGTAAGAGAGGAGATGAAGCCTTCCTTTGGCTGTTTGCAGTCCTCAAATTACAGGCTGCCCCACCTCTCCTCTAGAACTTCTCTGGGAGAGAATGCTGTGTGACATCCTCAGTGAGTCTTCACAAGCTCTCTGTCTGTTATGAGGTAAGCTTCATATCCTAGTTTTGAGCGTAGTGTGCAAACAGCAGCAACAACATAGGAGAGGTATCCAAATGGGCTACTATCAGATTTTATTGTGGTATCTGAGATTGCCTGTGAACCCATTTCCATGACTCTGGTACCTTAGGAAGTGCTTTTAACCATTTGATAGTGAGTGTACTGGTGAGATCCAAGCACCTTTTACATGCAGCCAAAGAAGGGGGACATAAGAGAGGACACAACGTAACCTGTAACAGAAAACATAGTTCAGGGAAAAGAAAATTGAGTTTTATAATATGAGCTATACTTAGAAGGTGTCTCTAGTCCACCAATGCATATGCCATGAAAAGGCTGCAATTCTGTATATGCACACTCACACACTGGAGTAAATTCTACTGACCCTGATGAGGCTTACTTATGCATAAACATGCATTACATATGTTGGTCTTCAACCCTCTACAAGACTTCATTCTTTAGTATGCTTTTAAGTTTTATAACCCTAAGACTCTCTTTCCATTGCCCATCTTTAGTCTAGCAGTGCCAATGTTTACTGCTGACTGTTACCTTGGCTAGAGCCTTATTTTAATACAATGTTAGACAAAGGGGCACTACTTTTCCAGAAGCAGTCTTGTTGTCTAGGATTAAAATTAAGCAAGCTTGCTTCATACCTGCTTGTCTTCCCTTCTCCTGGCCTCTGTTCCAGGAGTTCTTTTTATTTCTTCATTATCCTCAGACTTGATGGGATGGAGCTAACTTCTGCATGCTTGCAAGAGCTTCTTAAGTGTATAACCTCTCATAATGAGGGATGACTGCATGAATGGAAGAGAGCATGTATCAGTTTGATCTGTGGCATGCATTGGGTAGAATATCAAAGGTGCTTTTAATGGTGCTTGGGGAAACCAGTGTGTGTGTCTTGGTTGTTTTCAGGTATACAGTAGTAATATACTATTCAGGCACTGTGTATTTTATTGAAGACTAGAATTTTTAGACAACTGCTAATTCGTATAGTGTTTATCAGACTTGCATCAAGGCAGGTGAAGCAATACATTTTGCTCAAGCAGTCTTTTTGGGGTTATTAATGACTGCAGAATGCTTGGCTTTTTGGGTACTTTGGGTTGTCAGGCAGTTTCCCCCTAACCAGAGCCACTTTTCTGTGCCCTGTTCTAGCACTCAGGTTGACCCACAAGCCAGTTTGCTCCATTAATCAATGGATTACAGTTTCTTAGGATTAATGGTTCTCAAAGCAGTGCTGTGCTATGTGTGGCCACCTGGAACTTATCCTTGGGTTCCTCTTGCTATCATGCTGCAGGATTTCCCATGATTAGAGGTGTTTGATTCCTGTGAGTAAGCTAGGATTACAGCCTAAGTCTTACTGAACACAATGGGCCTACTTCTGAGTAAAGTAAATAACACTGTTTTAAGAACATAAGAGTCACCCCACTGGATTTTCAAACACCTCTACCCATGATACCCTTCACATTCCATTTGTGACATCCATGGTTAAAGCAGACCATTAAAGATTGTGGCCTATAGCTGAAATAAGATGCCATTGTCTCTAATGTCATGTCTGTCTTTAGTGCAGTGGTTCCCAACCTGTGGTATGTGTACCCCAGGAATACATTAACAGCAGCTATCTTAATTATAAATATTTTATTTATTTTTTACCCCACCTTTTTCCCCAGTAAGGATTTTATTTTGCTAGTATGAGGGGTACAAATTATGGAAATGGGCTGCCAAGGAGTACACAAGTGAAAAAACATTGGGAACCACTGTTTTAGTAGATTGTGAAATTCCTTGCATTTGTACCTGCAAGTCTTCGATGTTTCACAGTCGTTGTTTTGCTATGTATATTAATAATCAACCCTTTCCAATTGTGATGAAATGCTTTCCTTTATAGCTTGTGCGAGTGTAACTTATTCTAACTGTGTTAGGAGGTGGAAAATATGCCATGAGCTTGCATGCTTCCTATTCATCCATGAATTCCTACCGCCCACCCTTTCAGAGCTAACCATACTGTAGCTTTATATCTGCACTGATGTTAGTGCTAATCATGATTTGCAACTTATGGTTAAAGTTAACCACGGCTGTAGTTAATATTGGGGCACACATAATGTTTGTTCATTATGTTCATTTGTTTATATATTTATTGCATAAATTTATTTATATCGCATCAGTTCTACTCATCATGATGCCTATATGCTACCTGCAGGTTCAGAGAAAGTATTCAGGGAAGTAACAATGGAAGAGGGGTGATGTATAAGGACGCAGCCCTAATCTGCACTGGAACAGGGAGGCCAGGAGGCCTGTGCTGTATCCAGCACAGGTTGGGAGACTGCTGGAGCTTCCATGGAGCTGTTTGTCCCCTTACCCTGGGGTATGTGCCAGCCACCCCATGGGGCTGCTTGGACCTGCTCCCGCTGTTTTGCACGTGCACTAGATCCTGAATGGCCTGATCAGTCTTTCCCTGATCCAACTTCAGCATGGCTACCTCTGGAAACAAGAAAAGAGAAATTAACGTACAAAAAGGGAGCGTATATGCAAATCTCATCGCCATAGCTAGGTCAGGAAAGCTGTGTTTGTGCTGGATTTTGTTTTTGAACAAAATCTAAGGAACTGAGCAAGCAGTATTTCAGAGGATTGGTGCAGATTATGTGGAGGTGCTACAGTGTTTTAGTTAGGTTTTTTAATCTTGTCAGTTTCTAATCCTTGTCAGTTTCTAATTCTCTTGTTGCACTATCTGGCATTGTATTCAGAATTAGATAACGTGTTCAAGGGCTAACTCAAACACTTATGAGCTAGAGCAGGGCGCTCCAGACTCTGGTCCACGGGCTGCACCTATCTGACCCTTCCCCCAGGTGAATAGTGCTTACCATTCTGCCCAGGAGCCACTGTAAAGCCCCTCCATGAGCCCACAATAGTTTTGCCGGCCAGGCATTTCTGGGTTCTGCTGACCCAGCAGGCTGTGTGCCCAGATTTGTGGGCAGACATGGCTGACCTGTGTGACTATCAGGGGCTCATGGAGAGGTTTGCAGCAGCTCTGGGTGGAACAATAAGTGAAGGGAAGGCTTTGCCAGTCTCCAGTTCAGAGTTTGCTGGACTAGAGGATTGCTAATAACTTGGTTACAGAGTCTGCAAGTGCTTCAAAACATTTTTTGCACATTTATGCATCACATCATTGTTATACTTATTGTTTACATGTAAAAGATGATAAAGCCAGGTTTTGGTCTAAGTCTAGGATAAACTTCTTTAATTCATCTCCAGCCAAAATGATCTCAGGTAGTCAAGCTGGGAAAGGAATTTGAGCTAAAGTAGACTGTATAGGGCTAGATAGACCAATGACCCACCAGAAATCAGGTAATGACTCACAGTTTGGGAAATCCTGCACTGGATGATTGCTGGGTCCATGCATTTGTAGTTTAATAGAATGTGAGGGATTTTTGGATTAAAATAATCATTTTGCTAGTTTAAGACAGACTTCTCTAAATTTCCAGTAAGCAAAGCTTAACAAGGCCAAACATATTTCTCAGCCACATATATAATACACTCTCAAAAATGTAGTGGTAAGGGAATAGTAGTCATGAAGCCATGCTAAAAGAAGGGGTATTGGGAAAGTTTGTGACAACTTCTCTCCCCCCCCCCCACATACACACACACTAGTATAGCGCTGAGATGGATTAAGGTAACGTTATGGGTGAATACAATGGTTTTTATTTATATAGAATACAGTGGTTTTTATTTATATAGTGCTATCATAGCACTTCATGGTAAAAGTGATGTGGTCTGTACCCTGAGGGACTCACAATCTTGAAGTAAGAGGAAGAGTATTGGTAGCAGGGTCAATAGAAGAATATGCACATATTTCATGTACATTTATTTAAATTAGGGCACAATCCTAACCAGCACCAGGAGCAATGCAGCACCAGTAAACAGCACCAGGGCAATGCAGCTCTGAAGTAAGGGAGCAAATACTCCCTTACCTTGAGGAGGCCTCTGTGATTGCCCCCCCAACTGCGCCATTGGCATAGCTATGTCAGTGCTCGAAAGTTGGTTAGGACTGGGGAAAAAGTAGAAGGAACAAAGAGAGGTATATTCTGGCATAATGGGCAGCCTGAATTGGAAGAGTGGAGCCCTTTATGTACATAATTTCTTATGGGATATGAGAGAGAGAGAGCGCGCTGCTTGTGTGTGTGTTGCTTTGATTAAAAGTGCAACTTCCTGAAAATGGATTTGTTGTTTTCGAGGAGATTCTGTCCTGTGGTTGAGTCTTGCTTGCAACCAATCAAGTCTAGTACATGATGTAGGAGGGAAATGATTGGTCTGTGACCTTTTGAATAATTTGTGGACTACAGCTTGAACAAAGTGCCTAGTGTTCACAGAGAATTCATATCTTGGATTTATTGGGTCATTTCAAGTCTTACCTGGGTTGGGTCTCATGCAAAAGATGGATGATACATCACAGTGATGAAAGGCCATTGGGTTATGCCTGTGAAAGCTCATGCCACAGTCAGATTGTTGGTCTTTAAGATGATATGAAGGTCATACATTTTGTTTGTGGTTATTTTATCCAGGTGATTTAAATTTTGAGCATAAAATGGTTTCAATAAAAGGTCCTTCATGATAAAAGTTTGCATCATGATTCCCACAGTGGCCAACCTTTGTCAGTCACTCCTGAACTCACCCATGTGTTCATAAACTCATGTTTATGTGTATAATCTTGTGTCTCCAAGTGAGTTTAGATGTGTGCCCAGGTTCATATCTGTGAGAATTAGCACCAGTTCCTTGGGGTATGGTGGGGTGGTGGAGGAACTCATACACATGTTTAGTGAGGGAGGGGGGAGCAAGATGTTCTCCTGATCCATTGTCCCTAGTCAGAACTGAGCTAATGAAGCAGCAGACTAAGAATACATTTTTCTGTTGCTTGGTGGAATATACAGATGTGCCTCAGTATCCACTGATTTAGTATCCATGGTTTTAGTTATCCATGGATACCATCGATACTGGGACCCCTATTAAAAAGATAGAGGAACTTTTATGCTCAAAATTTAAGTCACCTGGACAAAACCCACATTTTTTACCTTGTTGCAGCAAACCCACTGATGTTTCCCTAGCTATAAAAAGGCATTCCCAGAATCCATGGTTTCAGGTATCCATGGAGGTGTCCAGAATAGAACCCAGTGGATACTGGGCCAGGGTGGATAAAAATTGATAATTGTTTAAAAATAAAAAAAATTGGATTTTTTAATTTAAATCACATTTTTTTATTTTTATCAAATTTATTTTAATAAAATGCTTTTGGAGTAAAAATCTTTCTAAAGATAGTTTTCTATTTAAGGTACATCAATAATTTAGTTTATTTAGCATGAAATGGAGCTTAGTTATGTAGCATGAGGCTGTATATTCTGCAATATTTACATTTTAGGTAAACTCATTCAATGAATCCAAGCTCTGCAAGCTGTTAACGTGCACTGCATTGATGCATTCACACAATTTCATGGTAACCATGAGATAAATCATAAAGGTCAGGAATATTCCTTTATCCCATTGTTTTGCAAATCTATGTACACCACAAAGTGTAACTATGTGTGATTAACCTATTAACCTAAAATAGGTTCTGGTATCGCTGTTTTACTAACCTGACAGCTTATTATTCTAAATAGGAAGCCTTCATTTTGTTTGCAAATAATAATATTAAAGATTCTAACTACCAGCAAGAACGAGTCCTTACATTTAAAGAGCACCTGTCATTTCAGATCCATCATGGCAGCGCCTGTTAGCAGGCATCCAGTCACCTGCTGCCCGCCATGTCCCTCACCTTGTTGTGTCACTGCCGCATCACCAGCTGTCCCATTAAAGTGAATGGGACTGTTGGTGAGTCAACAGCGGGCCAGAGGAGGAGCCGCTGCGGGACAGAGATGACAGCTGCTCTTTAAAAGTTATGGTTTAAATCGAGTTGATTTAAATCAAGCCTTTTTACTAGTGATTTAAATCATGATTTAAATTGTGATTTAAATAGACTTGATTTAAATCAAATCCACCCTGTACCGGGCTATGCCTGTATTTATGAACACTTCTTGAATGGAGTAAGTATGAGATGTTCTACCTACACTGTTCATTAAATATGATGATTTTACCAGTTCTTGATTCAGGCAGAAGGCAGGTTGGCATAGCAAGTCTCTGCTTCAAAGAGGGGAATCGCCCAAGATTAAAATTTCAGAAAGTGCTCTTGCAAAGTTGCTTTTAATAACACTTTGTCCAGTTACCAATGTGCCCAGTTAAGTGCCAGTTAAGTGCCGCGGACTGTAATATTGCATGTTTTCTCCTAAATGGATGCTTATGGATCCTACTTTTTCTGCAGCTTCCAATCAAAGCTAGCCAACAGACTACCCACACCAAAGTCAGCACAGAACATAATAAGGAATGTCTCATCAACATTTCCAAGTACAAGTTTTCCTTGGTCATCAGCGGTCTCACCAATATCTTAAAAAATGTTAACAATATGGTAAGTAATATTCTCTTGCTACTACAGTCTTATCAGATATAAGACAAGAGAGAGATGAATGCACTTTAAAGCTAGGATGAGAAATAACCCTATACTATTGGCTTGCTCATTTGCATTTTCTTGCAACCATGATGCATTGCGCTAAAAACATGATTTCTTTGTAATTTCTCCCTTTTTTGAAATTGCAAAAAGGAGTGCAAAAACGTGTAATAGACTATTGGGAGAACTAGACCTATATTGGTAGGTCATGCAAGTCATTGTAAATAGGAAAGCAGACACTGATGGTCTGCCCAGCTGCCTGAGCAGTGGCAGGGGGAACAAGCACGCCTTTCCTGCTCTGGGAGCCGGTACAGTGCATGGCCACACACCCCAGCATCATGATGTTATGATGTCGTGATGTTGGGTGTGTCAAGGGGTGTGGCTGCGCCAAAGGGTGTGGCTACAACCCCCCCCCCAATGCTGAACGCAAGTTGGCACCCCTGAATGCTGGAAAGAAGGTAAGTGCCAAGCAGTGTGTGGGGATGGTGGTTGGAGGCAAGGACGAGGCATTTCTGGGCAGGGTGGGACTGGCCTGGGAGGGGATGCAACTGGCAGAGGCTTCCTCTGCCAGATCCTATCCCCTGTGTCAGACTTGAAAGCCTGACATGGGGCTTCTTGAGTCTGCACCTGTGATTTATCACTATTCTTATTAGTGAGCTCTAAATCTGTTTCCTGTTTTCTAGAGGATATTTGGAGAAGCTGCCGAAAAGAACTTGTATCTTTCTCAGCTGATTATTTTAGATACACTGGAAAAATGTCTGGCTGGGGTGAGTAGTCTGATAAGCCATTGCTTTGAACATGGACAAAAACTCAAACTGCTTTTATTTATTTGTTGTAAATGCTCAAGTCGCATGTAAGTCAATCTCACAGATATGTTAACAGCAGGCTTTGAGCCAAAAATCATGGAATTTTCTGTGATCCTCAGATAGGTCGGGTGGGTAAAACTTAGGGGGGTGTCTGATGATAATTTTGTCAGATTTTACCCTCCCTTGCATGATTTTCTCCCATGCTGAGTACATCAGGAGTCAATTGTTGCAGTGAGTGGAGAGAGAGGGAAATGATGCTTGTGAAGCAAAACACACACACACACACACACACACACACACACAAAATTAATGACACAAGACAGATAGAATTGAATTGATGTGAAATGAACCAGATTCATACTGCAGGGAAAAAAACCCACAGGTTAAAAAGCATACCACAGCATAGCAACTTCAGAAACTGTTGGGAATTAAGGAATTAACAACATGCTCAGAATAGCTGGTTGCTGAGGTCTGACCAATATAAACAACGAAATGGAGATCAAAGGACAGCTGCAAGTGTAACTCTCTGCAAGCATAAAAGATGGTTGGGTATCTACGGTCAGGGGCGAATCTATTTGAAAGGGCGCCCATGGCGCCCAATGAAAATGCGCCCCTAGGGGCACGCAACATCATGACGTTAAAGGCCAGCGGCAGCGAACAGAACGTGGCGGCGCCCTGCCCCCCTTGAGAAGCGGGAGGGGGCGTCGGGTGGTAGCGCATTCTCCTCGCTCCGGCTGGCTCTTTAAGGCCAGCTGGAGCGAGGAGAGTGCGGCGCAGGGAGCGGGAGGGCCATGGGCGCCATTTTGGGGTGGGTGGGCGCCATGCGAGCGGCGCCCCCTGCAAGATGGCGCCCATGGCTCGTGCCACCCCCTGCCACACCCTAGTTACGCCCCTGTCTACGGTAGTCAATTTTTACCCTGTCTTCCTATCCTCCAGAAAAAGCGGTGCCCACGGTGGCTTTCAAAAACAATAAATACAGTTAAATATAAATTAAAAACAATATTACAAAATTAATATAGACAATTACAATATATAAAATTAAAAATGAGTACAATAAATAGAAATCAAAACATGTACACAGTACCATAAATGTATAGTATATACATTATATGTAACATATAATTTATATAGAAGTATATAAATTATCTAAAACAATTCCACTAAAAGCAATGCCATTAAAATCAATTGAGAAAACAATAGCAGCATGAAAATATAGTCTGCAACAACATAAACCAAATATTTTATTACTTAACTGAGGGTGCAATCCAACTGCCTTGGGCTGATGCATGCTGTATGTATTGGTTCAGGGTTATTTGCTGTAAGGCATGTGTGCATCAGCCTAGAAGTCGCTGGGCTGGCGCAAAAACTTGCTCTGACCATGGAGTGTGACAAATGCCTGCAGGTGAGCTGCCCACGAACTGGCTGGGTCTGGCTAGTGGAGGGGGGGGGCTCTGGAGGGCATGGGGAAGATCAAAGGGAGGCAGGGGGAAGTGGAATGGGGCGGAAGGAGGGCGGTCCCATGGGCGGGACGGCCTTAGGGGAAGGAGCCAGGATCTAGCCATTAGGCTGGATCCTAATCCCTGTCACCAGACCATTTAAATTTGCCCCTGCAATTTAGCAGTTGTAGGTCAGAGCAGCCCCCTCAGGCTGCCTGGTTCTTAACCTGAAGTAGAGGAACGTCCCCTTGCCCCATGGTGAGCTCCAGCTGCCTCATGATGTCGCGCAAGTTAGGATTGCGTTGTAAATGAATTCTTGACTGTTTTTACATGATCCATTGGCGTTTGTCTTTCTTTGTTTCCAACTCTGCCAGAAAGGCAGGTTATCAATCATTTAAATAAATAAACGAACGAATAAAACCCAGCAAGAACAAATATTGGCCAGAATAACTATGGAAAACAATTCAATAAAACTAATATCAGCAGCATAAAAGCAAAGAAAATACTGTTTTCTCATACTGTGAATTGCTAATACTGAGATTTATTTTTTTTTGTAATGAGGAATGGCAGTCGCTAGTATGTTTCTTGAAGCTGATCTGTCAGGTCTTTTTTTTTCTTAAACCTCTGGTCTTTCACCTGACTAGTAATGTAGGTGTTCTTTGCCAAACCCTTGAGTAATTCCTTTTGCCTTCATCAGGAAATGAACACAAGGTACAGCTATTTTTTCATTCTTCATACACCAGTATGGACACTCATCTATGAAAATATAACGGGAAATCACCCTTAACTAACTGGATACAGAAATCTTTGAGGCATTTCCTGCTTCTTTCCTGCCCTTTATACAGTTGCAAATTTTAGAAAAGTTCTTTGACTAATTCTTGATTTTTATTTTAAATTAAGACAAAGCCACAAATAACCTCTGAATAGTTGGGCAAAAGTAAATTACATTGCACTAGGAAAGCAAACTTTCAGATTTTGGCATCTTTGAATCCAGAGAACCTATCTCTAGAGTTTAATGCAGCCTTGCATTAAAACTGCCTTGCATGCCACAGAAGAATAAAAGTAAAAAGTCTCCTTCTTTGTTTGCAGCTCAGTTAAGGCAAGAAGGGTAAAAAAATTACTAATTTTTAAACCATAAAATTTTTTTGGCGTTGTAAGTTCACCGACAATCTCTTTTGATACATGCATGGCTGTATTTCAGTCTTCCTTAGTGCTGTGCATAGACAATGCAGCTTTTTCTCTTACTGCAAAAGATGAGTTTTGCAGGTGCTTCCTAGTTTACATTTGTTAATGTTGTCTAAACCTCCAGTGGGAGTCTAGTCCTGAGGTATCCAGAAAAATGTTTCTATTTTCAGTTAATTCTCTTCTTGGAGTCTCTGCGGGTGTGTTTTCTTAAATTAACTACCTCGGGGATGCAGTCAGTTGGGCCGATCTTTTTGCTAAGCTTGCATAGTTACAAAGCCAAACTTGGACTTTGGGTGAAATTGAAAAATCTGTGTTTATTCCTGAGGGTTTCTTTTAACACAGTTCCAAGCTCAGTGAAATGAGATCATCTGTAAGCTGCTTGTGATTCCTAAGACTGGTTTTGAATGTTTGCTTTCCAAGCCATGGCAGACAGAAAAGTTTGTAGCTTGTCATCTGACACTTTATAAATATATGTATATATAAATGCAGTGGTGAGACCCACAGCCTATTATTCTATGGAGCATATAAAGCATCCAGCACTTGGCTCCCAGTCCCTGGATTGCCTTATCTCTTTGCTCCAATCATTCAGCCTGATGCAGCACCCTGAACAGTGCCAATGTGGCCCAGCAGTGGAATATAATGCCATTATAGCCCATTTTTTCCCCTCAAACTAATCCAGCATGACTAACAACATAGCAGAAGTCAAACAATGTAATATTAAACCAGTAATTAGTAGCAAAAATAATATTGCCCAGTTCATGGCATAAGGTTGTAAAGGAACAAGTGCAATAGCACCTCAGATAATGGGCGTAGAATAGGAGGAAAGGAGAGGAGGAGGATAATATGGGGGATGCCCACCTAACCTGTTCAAGTTCTACAGGATTGGCACCACCACTGAAAAAGCCCGGTTCATATTATATACTTGCTGTACCTCTGGCACAGAGTCACCGCAGTGATAACTGTAGTATTGTGCAATTGCCTAATCTGTGATAAGTGCTCCCAGTGAAGGATCACTGATATAGCCTGCACTGGGCAGGTCCCTTTGGAAAATGGTTGGCCTTCAGGTACCCCTTATGTGGTTGGAGAGAAAGACCGTAATTCTCTTGCTGGGGGGTAATCCACTGTAGCAGGGTTTTAAAAGAGGTGCGCATGCAGGCAAGTGGGGGAATAGCCAGGGCTGCTGTAGCATGTGCCGTTATAAGCCATATTGAGTAGTTCAGCTAGCTCATACCCTGTACTTTTCCACAGGCTAGTTGTATATGTGTCTCACGAGTTCTCACACATATACACTTACTTGGTTATGAAAAGAATGTCAATAGCTTGTGAATATAAAGCATTTCCTGTGTTATTAATGGTAGGGAATATGGAACTGTCTGTGGATACCAATAAACTGTATCCTCTTAGCAACCAAAGGACACGATGCGACTCGATGAGACGATGCTGGTCAAGCAGCTGCTGCCGGAGATTTGCCATTTCATCCACACCTACCGTGAGGGAAATCAGCATGCGGCGGAGCTTCGCAATTCTGCCTCTGGGGTTCTCTTCTCTCTCAGCTGCAATAACTTCAATGCAGTCTTCAGCCGTATTTCCACCAGGTGAGTGTGGTGGGCCTTAGCAAAGTGGCAGAGCACTTGCTTTGTGTGCCAGGGATCCCAGGTTCAGTCCCCAACATCTCTAGTTAAGAAAGATCAGGTAGCAGGAGGTGAGACAGATGCTTGAGAGCTATTGCAAGTGAGAGACAATTCGGGATTAGCTGGATCAATGGCCCAATTCAGTCCTGACTGGCTTGATGTGTTGCCTGCCTGTTGTTCCAAAATCTTGTGGGCATCTTGTGTGAACTGGTTAAGCTTTAAGTCTGGACTATCTGTCCATCAAGCCTAATTGTCTGGTCTGACTGAGAGTGACTCTCCAAGGTCTCAGGTGGTCACAGCCTTCTTAGTCTTGCCACCTTAGGTATTTTTTCTGGTGTGTGAACCTGGGGC
Source organism: Lerista edwardsae (assembly GCA_029204185.1). Taxonomy (NCBI): domain Eukaryota; kingdom Metazoa; phylum Chordata; class Lepidosauria; order Squamata; family Scincidae; genus Lerista; species Lerista edwardsae. Next base: position 3,403,022 of record JAJKFI010000079.1, read on the forward strand.
CTTCTGTAGTGCAGAGCAGGTGGTTTACTACTGGGAGACTACTTTTCTCATCTGGATAGTCGGTAGCTCCTGGCAGCAGGTGTGGCTTAGGAAAGCAGGGGGGGTGATAGTGAATAACAGCGGAATATACTCCCCAGGTACTTGCTGCTCTTTGAAGCTTCTGTGGCAACTTTAGGGGAGTGGTTGTGTGTGCCCCCTCCATGGACTACTTAGTAACTAGGTCCATGTCATCTAAATTTTATTTTATTTGGCAAGGCAAAAAAGCAAGAGTCAAAGTAAAACTGCTACAAGGAATAAACAGAGAACCGGCTTTGGATTACCAGATTGGGAAACATACTACCAGGCAGCAGCACTTAGTTGGATCAAAGACTGGGGAATATTGCAAAATCAGAGAATGTTGAAAACAGAAGGGACATGATCTACAAGTTGGATGGCACGCCTTTCTGATATATGACAAAGCCAAATATTTTAGTGACTTTAAAAATCATTCTTTGAGAAGGTCATTATTATGGACATGGGAACAAATAAGATACAAAGTCTACAGGAAGATACCAAGGTGGATAAAACCATTAGAAATCGCAACTAAATCTGAGTGGATCAAAAAAGACCAGAATAACTTATAAAGAAATACTGGATGAAAAAGATGAGCTAATAAACAAAGAAGAAAAATAAAAAAAAATTCTACAAGAAATATTGAAATGCTCTGTACCACTTAAACTGGAATTATTCCTTCTTAATATTACTAACGTAATACAAGATAACAAATGTAAATATATTTTGATACATATTGTGACAGCAGCTAGAATTTTATATGCGCAAAAGTGGAAAAGTGAAGAGATACTGGACATTGAGATACTAATAGACAAACTATATGAAACTGCAGAAATGAGTATTTTAACTGAGAGACTAAAAGAAGGGAATAGGATAGAATTAGATAGAAGCATGGTGGAAGCCTTTTTATGAATGGGTACAGAATTTTTTTTTTTTTTAAAGAATTTTAAGAGAAAAAAAAAAGTTCCAAGCTTAAAAATAACACGGTTACATGATTCTGGCCCATTTTCATGGTTTGGGGCTGCCACCTTGGACAAAACCCACTTCCAGGTTGTGGGATTTTGGTGGATTTTTTCCCTGTCAATCAGTACACCTGGTACTGACAAGAACAGTTGACAGACCAGTTGTTGGACTTTTTCTAAGCTTAAAAATAACACAGGTACATGATTTTAGCCCATTTTCATGGCTTGCGGCTGCCATCTTGGAGAAAACCCATTTCTGGTGGTGGGATTGGGTGGGACTTTTTTTCTGTCAATCTGTACACCTAGTACTGACAGGATCAGTTGTCAGATCTTTTATTCTAATTGTTTGCAGGTCTGATGACAGATTGACTGGACTAATAAGGGATAATAGCGATATTTAAAAAACAGGTTTGAAAAAGATAATGAAACTGAGAATAGATAATATTAATTGAATGTAGATATAAATTTGTATTTCTGTTTGTGTGCCCCATACCTTCCCCACCCTCCCCTTGTTGTATATCCCTAGCCTAACAAATATATAATAAAAACTATAATTTTTTTTTAAAAAAGGAACTAGGTCTATGAATATGATAAAATATTCATATTGTGGAAAATAATTGTGGAAATATTCATGGTAGCAGTACTATGTTTAAGTGGTTACCAGAGTGTTTCCTTCTAAGAGCTCAGTCAGTTGCTCTGAATGTGAAGGAGAGGACACTCAGACCTCTGCCACTGGTTGGAGGAATGAAAACCACGGAGAGGGTGCACCACTTTCCTCCCAGACAGAACACTATGGCAAGGGTGAGTCTAGGCTAGCCTTATGCACATCTTTAAAGCAAGCTCTTAATGTGTGCATTCTTTACATATAGTGTAAGCTTAGGTCAGTTTTCCAGGGCTTGAGTCAAGATGCGAGGGTCATGTCTCCAGTTGTCACCTCTTATCCATAGTTGCATTCAGTGGAATAAGCTCTTGTGCTTGCATTTTGTTGGGCAGTTGATTCGTTGATTCTCTGAGTTTTAGTTTGCTAGTGTGGTGACTTTCATATGATAAAATTGAGTGCATTGGTCAGACGTTGCTTCAGACATTGGACAGCAGGCAGAAGGGATGTTCTTTGATTAAAGGGTACCTCAACCAACATTTAAAGACCTTTAATAACTTAGTCTTGGCAGCCAGCTTTGGAGGATGTGACTTTTCTTTCTTTGTTTTTGTTAAATGGCTTGATGAGAGGAGTTGCTTACAGAATTGGAAACAAATCCATGCATTTCCTTTATGGGGAATAGACGGCATTACCGGTTCAGTGACCCCTTCTTCCTATTTAGGCCTCTACATGGGGGATTACTAGCATGTTCCCATTTCAGTCCTGTTCTGCAGGGTTTTTCTCTGCATAGATGAATGAGTGTTAAACACTAGAAGTTGTATCTGTGCCAGATACACACACATGCAGATTTGGGATAGACCAAAGCAGTTTCTCAGTTAGCAAAGAAGGCTTCATTGCTCCTGAGGCATGGGTCTGAGGACATGTGATGCAGCCACTGTGCTGAAGCTGAGCGAGTCTAGGTTTGATGAGTGTTTTGATGGGAGACCACTTGGGAACTATATATAATCTGCTTGGAGTTTCCTTAATGGAAGAGAGGTAAGATCTTATGTTATAAATAATAATGTAATTCTGAGTGGCATGTTGTGGAGTTGGCCATCTAGCAAGGCGGGTAGATGGGAGAGAAATCCATGACATACTCTTAATTTGAAGTTTTATAGCTACAGTAATTGAATGAACTGGGGTCAAGAAGGAGGCCTCAGGGTTGTCTGCTTTTGTTTTTTTGCCAGAAGGCTGATTGTAGAATTGTGGATGCGATTCTTATGTGACAGGCATGGATATTTGCTCTTAGGGAGTTTTTCAGTACATACACACAACAATCTTGGGGGGGAAACTCATGCAAGTCAACACCAGTTTGAAGGTTCTTTATGTAATTAGCAGTGTAGTGCTGCTAATTTCTTCTCTGTATCCATTTAATGGAGGCCTAGTTCAAACAGGTGTTCTGGTGATCACATTGTGCATGTGTGTCATGTATCCCTTTCCTCCCCCATGCATGTAACATATTATGAATATGTAAAGCTGACTTCAGCTAGTCAGACCATTGATCTGTCTTGGTCAGTATTGTATAGCAGCTCTCAAGGGTTTCAATCTGGAAACCTCAGTCCTACTTGGAGATTCTGCCAGGGACTGAACCTGGGGCCTCCAGCATGCAAAGCATATACTCTACCATGGATGTATGGGCCTTCATGAATTCCATGCCTGGTTTTGTTACTGAGGGAGTGGGGAGGAGGATGGCATGCGAGACATATCTTAATTTCAAATCTGAAAGGGGTGCCCTGAAGACCTTTTCATGGTTCTGTATGTGCTGCTGTTTTCTATTGGTTTATTGAGGATGTAAACCTCCTATGTCCTCATTCTTGAGCAGCTGATATTTTTTACAGGTTACAGGAATTGACTGTGTGCTCTGAAGACAACGCAGATGTTCATGACATTGAACTCCTACAGTACATCAGTGTGGATTGTGCTAAACTGAAGCGTATCCTGCAAGGTAAGCCAGGAAGCTTTCAAATGTTCCTGGTTAGAATTGTGAGTCTAACTGCACTGACCTTGAAGCAACAGTTAGCATCAGTGGGTCTTACTTCTAAGTGAACATAGTAAAGAACAGAGTAGTAGTGCTCTTACTTTAATGTAGCCTGTTTGAAAATTGGCTGGCATGTGAGCATTTTATAGCTGCTGTAGTGCTTCTTTGTGGCTTATTGAGATGTGATACTTGCAAAGAAAAATAGTCTGTAATAATAGTTGTACAGGTGTTCCTCAGTATCCACTGATTCGGTATCCATGAATACGATGACTACTGGGATGCATATTAAAGATAAAGGTAAAGGTTTCCCCACGACCGAATGGTCTAGTCGTGACCAACTGTAGGGGGCGGTGCTCATCTCCGTTTCAAAGCCTGTAGAGCCAGCGTTTTGACCGAGGACAAGCTTCCGTGGTCATGTGGCCGGCATGACTCTACGCCGTAGCACACGGAACACTGTTACCTTCCCACCGAAGTGGTCCCTATTTATCTACTTGCATTTAGGTGCTTTCAAACTGCTAGGTTGGCAGGAGCTGGGACAAGCAACAGGAGCTCACTCCGTCGCGCAGTCTTGAACTCCCAACCTTCTGGTCGGAAAGCCCAGCAGCAGCGGTTTAACCCGCTGCACCACCACATCTCTATATTAAAGATAGGAGAACATTAAACAAATATCATTCTTTTACCTTGTTGTAGGAAGTGATGTTCCCCTATCTTTAAAAAGGCGTCCCCAGTATCTACTGTTTCAGGTATCTGTGGGGTGTGTTTATGTGTTTCGGAATGGAACTCCCATCAGATACCAGGGCATGTGACATACCATATGTCTCAGTTGCTCAAAGCACTTTACATGTGTTCTTGCTGAGAGCCCAAACAGACATGACACAGGAGATACCTGACTGAGACTTCCCACAGCTTTTATTAGAATGAGTGGAGCCTAATTCAGTTGTGACCAAGGTGCTGGTTTTTTTTAAACTCTTCCCTCTTGTTATCCTCATGGTGGAAGTCCTGTCCCCCTGAAGTTGCTAGTTCCCCAGCAGGGAAAACATACCATTATTGTAAGTTTCTTCCATGGCACAAATAGCAATTTCAGACAGGACCTGAGTGATGTTAAATAGGGGAAGGTTTACTCCTGTCTTAAGCGCTGCAGCCCCAGTCTGAATTTGTCTTGCCTTGGCCTGCTATTTTATTTTTGTTTTTATAGTTACTACTTTTGTTTTTATAGTTTTTATAGTTACTACTACTTGCAGATCCCCATGTGATGTCTAGTTTGACCCTAATGCAGAGGTTTTCAAACTGGGGTGTCGTGACATCCCAGCCAGAGGACCTCTGGCCCTGGCCCCTTAAGGGGCAGGGAGGAGGGCAGGCAGCAGTGTGATCCCCAGGATTGTGCTGCTGCCTGGAGTTACAGGGGCTTCGATCTACTTACCAATGGAAGCGCTGTCATCCTGGGGGTGTAGGGAGCACTGCGGATACCTCCGAAAATTAAAAAAAAAAATCATCGTGACTTACTTCTGGTTTGCGTGAAACTGGAAGTGCTTCTCAATCTTTTTAAAAAAAATTTCCAAGGCTTGGCATCTGCAGGACTCGCCGCGCTCCCCACACCTACTTACTTCAATTGGTAAGTAGATAGTAGCTTCTGTTGTCCCAGGCTGCCTGCTCTCCTCCCCCACAAGTACTTACAGTGCTTTTCAAACTCTGAGGGCATTATCTTTCAAACTCCTAAAACATTATCTTTCTGTATGAGCTCTCCTAATCTGGGGTGGTGTCAGCACGCAATTTTCCCGCAAATCCTAGTCCAGGAAGGAGAGTGAAGTGGAGCAAGGGAGAAAGGGCTGCTGCTAACCACTAGGCACTGCACTTGCTGTGCTGTCCACCACTCTTCCTTCACAACCGATATGCTGTATAAAGTGGTATAATCTGTTCTGATTTCTCAGGACTTCACTTCTGCATTTTGCTGCATGTGTGGATAAGGCCTGGGTGACAGTTTATGAGATGCTAAGGTGGCTGTAGGATTGCTGTCCTTCCATTTATTGTATGAATGACAATGTTTTTGTTTTGTAACAGAAACAGTCTTTAAATTTAAAGCCCTCAAGAAAGTAGCACAACTGGCTGTTATCAACAGTGTTGAAAAGGCAAGTATCCTCACTGCTTGTTATTTCTTGGACTGTGTCTGTAGGAACAAAGGCAGAATGTGCAGGGAGCTTGTATGAGAGTTTACTATTTAAGAGTATGTACTTTGCATGGAGTATTGCCTTAGCAACAGAGTTTTTTTCTAGAAACTCAGGGATCTCTGGTAGCTACCCTTACTAGGTGGAGGCATTCCTTCTACTGAGCTCCTCATCAGCTGCTGGAAAATCATCATACACAAGGACTTTTAGTCTCCACCCTGCCCCTGCTTGTGTGTAGGCGCTGCTTCCCTCCCAGGCTCTGATCCTGAAGGGAACCGTGTCTTCCTGCCTGGTTGTCCTGTCAGCTCTGACAGGTTGCTGAGACTGCAGCTGTGTGGCCATATTGTTGGCCTGTTCACGGGGGGTAGGGGTGAGTGGGGCTGACTGCAACCCCGACACCCCATTACAAACCTGGGGGTGGTTGCTTCGTTGGCCACTGACTGTCAGCTGGCCAACCTTGCCACCTTAGGTCTAACTATGACTGAGTCTGGGATTTAGGAGGATGGTCCGCCCAAGGCAGGTAATGTGGAAAATATTGGGAGCCTCTCTTTTTCCCATCCTCCTGTGGCACATGAAGAACTGTGTGATAGGACAAAGCAGCACTCACCCTTACAAGTGTAACTCCTGAGGAAAATGTGTTTCCTAAACTGGTAGTGCCCTCCTAGGCAGGTTTACTCAGAAGTAAGCTCCATTGATTTTAATGAAACTTATTTCCAGGTAAATGTGTATATCCTTGCTGCCCAAGTGTGGTTTCTGACACATGTTGCAATCTCGTGTAGGCATTCTGGAACTGGGTGGAAAACTATCCAGATGAGTTTACAAAGCTATACCAGAGCCCACAGACAGATTTGGCAGGTAAGGCATAATGGCTGGATATCCTATCAACTGGATTGGACATTTTTCCAGATAACAACTTCTTCTTCTTCTTCTTCTTCTTCTTTTTTTTTTGCAATTATTGCATAATTCTGGACATTGTCTACTTCAGTGTGGTTTTGCTAATGCTTGGAGAAGAAAAGGGAAATAAGGAAATAAACAGCCATGGATGTGCTTCTGTTTTCTCTTTTCATCCCAGCAGATTGAGAGAAGTTGTATATCTCCAATGGAACCAAGTTATTTCTTAGATTTTATGCCTATGAATTCTCTGCATGGCAAAAACTTTCCTGCACGTAGAAAACAAGCATGTCGGGCAAGGTGTTCAGCACGGCCTTTGAGCCTGACACGCCAAGCAAGGAAGAGAGGTGGCTTTTTGGGGGATGTTGTTGTAATCACGCATTCTCTGATCCTGGTCAAACTTTGAAATGATGCTGTTCAGGGAAAGCATTCAGTTGTTTTATCAAATTTATAACTTGCCCACATCTATTTGAGTTGTCCAGCTTTATTTTTTTATAGCCTTATAGACATACAGTATATTAATGTAATCCATAATATTGTTATGTACTTGTATGCATACTTTGGAAAAGAAGTATTTTATGCTAGAATTGGAAATGTAGGATCTAGAGTGAATGCTAAAGTTAGTGTGGAGATACATCCAAGATGACGGGTGAAATTCTGCATGGTATAATAGGAATGGGATAGTCTGCAATGGTCAAATATACTTAACCTGAAAGGCACTTTGAGACACTTTGAGATGTGGGCAAGTCTGTGTTTTTTCTAGTTTAAATCAAAATGTCAATGCCTTTCTTCAGGGTTCTACACAATGCCTGAACTGCAGGTTGGATTCTGAGAGTAAAATAAAATCACCCTTTGGACTGCATCTGACACATAGGCCTCAACCTGGTTGCCTCTCTCAAAAGTGTTGGGACAAAATAACATATTTGCACTTTCCTGAGAAATATGTTGGAGAAGACACTTTTAATATTTGGACTGCGCTGGTGTGTGTGTTTCCTTAAAAGCTGTCAAAACTTGAAATATTTTTTCCGTTAAAGTTGCATTGTTGCAGTGACATTAAATATTGATATTGGGCTAAAAATGGAAGGTATTTCAGATTTTTCACCTCAGCAGTACTTTGGAAGTAAGTGTGCATGTGGTTTTTGTTTTCTCCTCTCATCAATGCAGATTGTGCAGAAAAGCTGTTTGATTTGGTGGATGGATTTGCTGAAAGTACGAAACGCAAAGCAGCTGTGTGGCCATTGCAAATTATACTCCTTGTCCTTTGTCCGGAAATCATCCAAGATATAGCCAAGGATGTGGTAGAGGAAAACAAAATAAACAAGGTGAAGAATGCTGGAATGTTTCTGATAGTCAATGCTAAGCTTTTGTTTTGTTTAACATGTGCCTACAGTTGGTTGGCTGATTTTTTATTTTTTTTTGAACAAAGTGACATGTGAAAAATTCCTTGCACATAAGTTAGGAAGCTAGCACTTTAGGTAGAAGGCTAGGCTAGAACTTTCTCTTGGTATGCTACTTTTCTACATGCAGTTGTGTCTGCTCAGTAATATGTTATGTTTAATGTTTAACCATCTTTCATTATTGTTTTAAATTTGCTTTAAAATTAAACCATTGGTAAATGATTTAGAAGATGTTTTAAATGTTACCCATAAGGTTGAGCCTTGCTTTGAAAATTTAACCTCCTGTGACACTGACTTTTCTTCACTTTGCTAATCTGACCCTTGGATCAGAGGGACCTCAACTGCGTCATAGTTGTAAGAATCCAGTGAAATGTTTCAGTGAGAACTAGGTCTTAGATACTAGCATCAGTTTTATGACTTAGTGGGGAAAAACAGTAATGTCTGTGGTTGCTTGCTCTTAGTACTAAACTACAGCAGTAAGAAGATGATTCTATGCTCTACAATGCTCTTAATATGAGCTGGTATAATAGTGGCAGAGCTGTGATTCGGGATTTCCCCAGTTTGAATCTTTTTTCTGATGGGAACTCTGAACTCAATGTTTCAATGCTGTGAATCAGTGGTTGAGAAACTGTGGGTTGAGAACCACTAGGTGGGTCACAAGCCAATTTCAGGTGGGTCATGTAGCCCTTAGGTCAGCCATCATTGAAAATATGGGAAGATGGGACACTGGAAAGAGGGTGGGCTATGTGGCTATTTTGCTTGTGTCAAGGTTGTAAGAAGGCTTTTTTCCTTTCCGATTCACTTTGCTATTGGGGAAGGTCTAAGAAATAACCTAACTTATTGCTGCATTCTCAGGAAAGCAGCAGGCTCTGGCGTCACAATGACGACACTTCTGGCCATGACATCACTTCTAGTGGGTCCCGGGCAGACTGTCATTCTAAGAAGTGGGTCCTGGTGCTAAAATGTTGGAGAACCACTGCTTTAGATGCCTTTAAGGTTAACCACTCTCAGCCTCAGTCTTTTTCATCTGCAGTATGAGGATGATAGTACTCATGTTACAAGGTTATTGTAACCTTGCACTAGGATAATTCACGTGAAGCACTGTGCATACTCAAAAGGGGCTACCTAAACCTTAAGTTAATGTTCCTATTAAAAAGCACAGTGTAGACCCCAAAGAGAAGGGGGATGTTCTCACCGTAAATTAGGGTCTGATCAGGGACCTGAACCCAGGATTTCCAGAATGGTGTCTTGGGAGTTTATACTGTAATTTCTTTCTTTATTGCATTTTTTAATCCTGCAGAAACTGTTTTTAGACAACCTCAGGAAGGCACTTGCAGGTCACAGTGGAAGCAGACAGCTGACTGAAAGTGCAGCCATTGCTTGTGTTAAACTGTGCAAAGCCTCTACCTATATCAGCTGGGAAGACAACTCTGTCATTTTCCTTCTGGTGCAGTCTATGGTGGTTGACCTCAAGGTAAAAAAAGAAAGCCATCCAAGAGTAATGCTAAGCTCCGTTTTTGTGGTTGACAAGGCCCTCTGGTGTGAGCATCAATGCCTTTGGACTGTTAACTTAGGACTCAATCTTAACCAGTTTTCCAGCACTGACATAGCTGTGCCTGGGGCATGTGCTGCATCCTGCAATTGTGGGGCAGTCACAGAGACCTCCTCAAAGTAAACAAATGTTTGTATCCTTACTTTGAAGCTCCGTTGCCCTTACCCTGGTGCTAGAAATTCAGATGTTGCACCAAACTGCAGTTTACAAAGTTTAATTGTGATTTGGAGCATGTTTCTGACTGGATAACTGTCCCTTGTGATCAGCCAGTAACCAAAACTGGAAACTGTGGTTTGAAATGGACCTGCCAATTAAGTTCTTGAATAATCTTGGTTTGGTGGGAAGTCTGAATTCTGCCAGTCTGCTTCCAGAGCCTGTAGCACTATAGAGATGGGAGCAATCTTAAAGCTGCAAGCTGCAAATGGAGACATCCAGGCAGCTGAATAGGATAGAATAATAGAGTTGGAAGGAATCTTGTAGACCATCTAGTCCAGTCCACTGCTCTGTGCAGGAAACCCAAGCTACAACATTCCCAACATATATCTGCTCAGCTTTTGCTTGAAGATTTCCAGCAAGGTAGAGCCCATCCATCCCTAGGGTGTACTAACTGTTCTTACTAGTAAGGAGTTCTACTGCTCTTCTGAAATCTGTCACCCCATTAGATCTAGGCCTGCCCCTGGAGAAGCAGTGAGCAAGTTCTTGCCTTCTAATGTATGATAGCTCTTCAGTATCTGAAGGGTGCTGACTTTCGTGGCTCCCCTAAGTCTTCTCTTCTAAGGGCCAAACATGTCCAGTTCCTTCAGTGTTTCCTTTTAGAGCTTGTTTTCCAAACCCCTGACTACATGTCTTGTTTTAACCTGAAGAAAACAAGTTTTGTTTCGTTCTGAAAGCTTGTGCATCTGTGTTTTTATTTAAATATGTTCATGCTTAGCCTTTTCAACATTTGGAAACCTAGCTCTTCATTTAGAAACCTAGCGCAGAATCTGTTCGCTATCTTTTTGAAACAGACAAAAAGTGGTCCTCATTTGGTGTGTTGCACCCAAAATAACCACAACGTATCCTTTGCTGTTTTATAGAACCTTCTTTTCAACCCCAGCAAGCCTTTTTCAAGAGGCAACCAGAATGCGGACATAGATCTCATGATTGACTGCCTAGTCTCTTGCTTCCGTATCAACCCGCACAATAACCAGCACTTCAAGGTGAGACCATGGCTCTGTTTCTCTCACAGTCCTTAAGCTATTTTTGAGCCATCGCATGTGAAAGATGGATGGGCAGTGGTCAGGCAATCATGAATAATAGAAAAATCTATTGCTCAGCAATTTTTTTTCTCGAGATCATTAGCTTTCAAGGGCTTTTAGAGTGTTTTGAATTAACTGCAGAAGCTCTAGTATTTTTCTCTTGTTTTAGGCCCAATCCACCAGGAATGTCTTCCCCCATCTAAAATGGATGTGAGGCCAAGGGCGTGCAGCTTGTTTCATTCAGTCCAAGTGTCAGCATGTCCCAGTTGTTTCAACTGGGTTTGTCCAAGACCCTTCTGGTGGATTGTACCCTTGGATTGCCAAGTTGGAAGGAAACCTAAAAACCACTTTCTTCTCTCTTCTAGACCTGCCTGGCACAGAATTCTCCATCAAATTTTCAGTATGTGCTGGTAAATTCACTCCACCGAATAATCACAAACGTAAGTTATGAAATCTGTGCAAAGCCTGCTCAATCTGCATAGGTAATTTGGCTAGAACAAAAGCAGGGTGACTGTTTGGACAAATGTCACTGCCTTGAAAGTTGAAAGTCACTGTTGAAAGTTCATTTAACCTTCAGTGGAAGTAAATCACAAACATGCAGTGTGGTTCAACTATCTTAATTCTCCTTCTCTTTAATGCTTGTCATTGATATTCCAACAGTGGTGGTTGAAAAACTTTGCGTTTGATAGGATAAATTAGAACGTCCTCCTTTTTCAAGTGTAAATTCTATTAATTGGCCTTAATTCATGAGTCATTTCTAAATGGTGGAAACCATAGTTAAGGCAAGCCTGGATGTGCTCCTAACCTAGGATTTTAAACTAGCTATTGTTGATGGATAACACAACCTGGTTCCTGGCGAATTAATCTTCAGGACCATTTTTGCCCATGTGTTCCTAGAGCAACAATTTTCAATGTTTTTCTTCTCATGGTATTCTGTGATCTTCTCTATGGCCTTTGCCATGTGATAATGTCTGGTTTGCAGGAGAAACCTCCTGATTCTGCAGCTCTGTTTCTAGGGCAACTGTCTCTGAGGAAAGCTCCAGTGTGGGAAAGGGACAAACAATTCATTATTATAGATAGTTGTGCTTTGAGCTGCAGAGCCTGAAAGAGTTTTTCAGCAATTGTCAAACTCCTGCAGCACACTTGTGGACCATTCCGACATACCAGTGTTACATGGCACACTAGTTGGGGTAGACTAATGTGTTTTTTAAAAAACATATTTGTATACCGCTTTTTAAAATACCTGTTTTTCCAAAGCAGTTTACAGTACAAAAGTACACTACAAAACATTCAAATTAAAAATCAATTTTCACATGAAAAAGCATACAAAGGAAACAATAATGTAAAACAGTAGTGATTTTCTGCAGATAAAACTATTTAAAACCATCATAAATTAATTTGGGACCAAAATCAGTTAAAAGCCAAGTCTTGAGGGCTCATTTTAAAAAAAAGCAAAAATGTGTTTGTGAGTAGGTTGGGACCGATGCATTTCTCTAGATGAATTCTATAGTTGAGGCTCCACAAGAGGAAAGTGGCAGACAGATGAGTGGTCTGACTCAGGGTAAGACAGCTTCATGGGTCATCAGGAATGTCCATTGCTCAGTGATACAAGCACAGGCTTTACATGCAGAAGGTCCCAGGCTCAATCCTTGGCAGGATCTCCAGGCGTGGCTTGGAGAAGACCCTCTGCTTGAAATCCTGAAAAGTCTGCCAGTATTGTCTACAAAATCCTGAGTTAGGTGGGGTGATGATCTTATTTGGTATAAGGCCCCATCCTATTTGCTGCATAGAAGCAGACTCGGGCCACGAGTTTGGGAAAGTGGTAAATTTGAAATGTGTTTCCAGTTAGCTGGTGTGTTGAAGACAGTAGAGCATTTAATTCCCAGGGAGAAAGCAGAATCTCCTTTCCTTTGAAGTTTTCAGAATGACTAAACAGGAAGGGTTAAGTTGGGTATATTCACTACATCTATCTCTCACTTAGTGCCAGCTTATTCAAACAGAGTTGGATAATGGATTACATTTTTATACAGAAGGGAAGAGGAAAATGGGAACTTGTAGAGACCAGGTCTTGCATCCTGATTAGTATAGGTGGAATGGCTGCTGATGAAGACCAATTGGAACCATGGGTTGGGGAGTACTCCGTTGCCCCAGTGAATCATTCCCAATTTCAGCATTATGATACCTCTCTCTCTCTCTCTCTCTCTCTCTCTCTCTCTCTCTCTCCCCATCCCTTTTTAGTCTGCACTGGACTGGTGGCCCAAGATTGATGCCGTGTATTGTCATTCCGTGGAACTCCGCAGCATGTTCAGTGAAACTCTCCACAAAGCTCTGCAGGGTTCTGGTGTGCATACACCAATTCGCATGACTCCGGTAAGAGCCAGGCCATCTGCTTCCATTATTGTTACAATTTTGTTTTCCATTTCATTTTGGGTGGTTGGTTATCATGCAAAGTGCCACAAATGCCATAACGCTTAAAGTTAGGGGTTCTAAACCTTTCCCAGAGAACCTTTGTGTCTTCCCTGAGTCCTGCAAGAAGAAAGAGAGCTTGGTTTGTGGCACTGTACACAGTACATTCAAACTGTTATTTAGGCTGTTTTAGCACTTTGAATGAATTCTTCATTTGCATGGTTGCTGATAGGTTTAAGTTACTTTGCTGCTTATCAATGTGCGAATCATTCATTTTTAAATTTTTAAATTAAAAATGTGTTATACAGTGGGTTGCAGTATATCTGTATGTCATTCTTTCAGCAGCATGGGGAATATGTTAGGATAAGAAGGTGACTGGGTTTAGCCCTAATGGGAAATGATGGTTTCCTGCTAGATGAACAAGCTTCTGTGAGCCACATGGCTCACATGCTCTCCCCTATTCTCTCTCAAGGGCAAGAGAAGGAGATTGAAAACTGTTACTTTGTTTCAACTAAACCACAGCTCTGTGTTATGCCTGGACTTCAGGTAACCTTGATTTACTTCAAACTGAAGATAGAAGCATTTAGTTTTCTCCTCCCCTCACACACATGGGAAAAGGAGGGGAAAGTGTGCAAGACAATGTCTTGCAGATGCTCATTCGGACAGTGCGTTTACTGTTGTGTTTGAAGTAGGCAGTGTCTTGTACTTGCAGCCTAAGCAGAGACTACGACTCGCCTGCAAGCTATTTCACTGTGTTGTCAGATGCAGCAGCATCCAGTGAGATACTGAGACAGTCCCAACTGCATATCTCAGTGTTCCTAAGAGGTGAAAGTTGGAACATGTTTTGTCTGGAAGTTTTTATGTATTGGTACATTTGCAGGTGGGGGAAGACAGTTGTACATTGCAACTCTGACACTGATTGGTGGTGCTTTGTCTTCTGCTTCTTATTTTCTGTTCTTATTGGCTGCTGTTGCTCACATGATCAGATGCCAACCAGTCACTGCTTTGCATGGCAGTGGGCCTCTGTTGCTGTAAGTATATGACCCATTGTTAACTACCACAGAAAAGCTTCTTGATTCTTTTTACTTTTCTGTGTATAGTTATCACGATAGTCATGTCACACTTCATTTCAGTGATTATGTAGCATGTTTTACACTTGGTGGCTGTATGAAGCAAATAAACCCATTTCATAAATCAGGTGATTCAAACAGTTGATTCTCAGTCTCTCTTTTCCCCCTGTACACAAATCCATAATTTATATTGTTTTTAACAATGAAATGGTTCCTTTTTACAGTACAACTGCCAATATTTGTGATGAATTAATTGACCATTTCAATTTATCTTGGGGTTAGTACAGACTTAATATTGACACTTTCTTAACCATGGTTAGAAAATTGGAAGTTAGACATAGAGGCATGCTAGGCCTGCCCTATTCCCTATTCTTTTCACAAGTTAACTCCCCCAAGGTTCTCTGCCATATCAGATTTAGGTTATGCACTGACCTTCTGTGATTAAGTTTCACTGGTTTCCAGTTTACCAGGATTTGAAACTGCAAGGTAATGTTAGTTTCAAACCCTAGTTAGTTTTAGCTGTGGTTGAGCCTCATGCTAATGTTGAGGCAGGTGGGAGGAATTGGTTCCTGTAAGAGCAAGGGATCGCGTGCTTCTGCAACTAGTGCTATTAGATTTACAGTACTTCTGTATCAAAAATAGCATGCAATTGTGATGTTGATTGTAAAATACTGTATATAAGGACTAATTCATGAATATACTTAACCCCTTTATGTTTCAGAGCAATTATAGCCTTAAAGTTGTTTTTTGAACAGTTCTGAAGGTTCACTGATGTGGTTTGGAGAATTTATGCCCAAACTATGACCGATTCATTTTTAAAACTGTCATTCATTTAGCTATTTGCTTCCAGAATGTTAATGAATATTATTTCTTCTCCTGCTCCTTGGTGTTATGTGTTTGTAGAAATAGTAAATGATTCATTAACATGAAAATATTTTTTCTGTTAATGTGCATATTTTTCTGTACTAGTTGGACTTCAGTTGTTTGTGTTAGGAATAAATTGAATAGAATTAAATATGTTTGTTTCACAAAACTCTGCTTGTAAGAGTTAGTTTGTTGAAAATTAAGTCTTCTGTCAAAGATTTGATTTGTTGAAGGGCTAGCAGGAAAAAATTGAAAAACAGTCACAGGGACAAGATATGTTTTGAGGTGCTGAAGTCACTCATCCTGTCCACTACAACAGGGTTTTGTAAAAGGCTGGGTCACGAGCCAATTTCATGTGGGCCGTGAAGCACTTAGCGCAGCCATAATTGAAAACATGGGAAGATGGAACACTGGAAGGTAGGAGGGCTGTGTGGTTACTTTGCTTGTGTCAAGGTTGTAAATAGGCTTTTTCTTTCTGATCCACTTTGCTTTGAAAATGGATGAGAAATAATTGCTGCATTCTCAGAAAAGCAGCAGGCTCTGGAATCACAATGACAGCACTTCTGACCATGTCATCACTTCCGGTGGGTCCTAGACAGATTGTCATTCTAAGAAGCGGGTCCTTTTGCTAAAAGGTTGGAGAACCACTGCACTAGAAGGTCCTCCTCAGCCCTTCTCTGGTTCACAATATTCTCCTCGTGCATTTGCAAGTGTTTCTCTATAGCCATTGTCACGTCGGCGCCCCCGAAGTCGTTGGGGACCAGTGCCGTGAAGGGGTTGACCGGGTACATGAGTGCAGGTTTGCAAGGAGGCACAGGTGATGAGCGGATCAACCACAGAATGCTTTATTGGGCTCTCCAGCTCCCCCGGGTATCGCCCTCCCGCACCCTCCCTGTTACCTCACAGAGGTGCCTGTCCGGACCCCCAGCCCCGCTGGCCTCCCACCCCCAAAGTCCAACACAAAGTCTTCGGCCCCTTGGGCCACAACATAAATGTCCAGCCGTCCGGCCAACAACTAAAAGTCCTGAGCGTCCGCCCACTTATGGCTCCCATGCCAGTCGTCCGGGGTCATCTTGGGTTGTCGGGGCTCCCTCAGATTCAAGGGGTGGATCGCCTGCAATCCCAGGCTGGACGCCCGTTCCTCGGGGGTCACAGTCCTCTTCGTGGCTGGGGTCCCAGTCCCCACGGGGGTTCCAGGCCTCACCCCTGGGCAGCTTGCCCAAGTTGTTGCGGCCCCCAGCTCTCACCCTCCATTGGAACACTACTGCTGCTTCTCCCCAGCTCGCCTCCCCTGTTCCCAGCGGCCCATCTCCCTTTATCACTGGGGCCACCGCCCCCTTGGCCGCAGGTGCACCTCATCCAGCCCGGCCAGTCGGGGTTGCTCTCCCGGAGACCGTTCCCCGGCTCGGCCCTGCTCCTGCCAGCAGCCGACAGCCATGAAACCTAAAATTATTCCTATGGGAAAAAATTAGCATCTCTGGTTGATACCAGAATTCCTTATTCTTGGCTGGTGACTCTGCAGTTAACATGGACCCCAAATTAGATACTTTTAGCTTTATTGCAGATGACACTGGGAAACTCCTTAAAATGGGCCAGATTCAGGTGAAAGTAGCCTATTATATGTGTTTTTGAATTATGGTGTTGGAGAAGACTCTTGAGAGTCCTCTGGACTGCAAGGAGATCCAATCGGTCAATCCTCCAGGAAGTTAAGCCTGATTGCTCCCTGGAAGGACAAATCCTGAAGCTGAAGCTCAAGTACTTTGGCCACCTCATGAGAAGAGAGGACTGTTCAGAAAAGACCCTCATGCTGGGAAAGATTGAAGGCAAAAGGAGAAGGGGGCAGCAGAGGATTAGATGGTTAGATAGTGTCACCGAAGCGATGAACATGAAATTGGGCGAACTCTGGAAGCTAGTGGAGGACAGGGAGGCCTGGCGTGCTGTGGTCCATGGGGTCGCGAAGAGTCGGACACGACTTAGTGACTGAACAACAACAAGCCTATGTGTCAAATTTACATGCTAGCTTTTTAATTAGTAAGCATGCTGTAGATATTTTTTAAAAAACTTTGCATATTTTAAGAAGTATTGGGAGTTTGTGTAAAAGGGAGTGACCGGTTCTTCATAGACTACTGGCTCCCATTTTACCATATTTCAATCTCCTTGGACATTCAAAATTGCCATGCTTCAGCCAAAAGTTCTGAAAGACACACTCCAGCAGGAAGAGGTTGACTAGTGTACCAGCTGCTTTGCATGCGCGAAGGTCTGTGATTCAATCCCAAGTAAATTACCATGCAGGACTGGGAAAAGACCCTTTTCTGCTTCAAAGCTTGGACAGCTGCTGCCAGTCAGTATAGGTAAGGCAATATGAAGCTAGATGGGCCAACTCAGAAGGCAGCTTCATATGAAGATGCTGAGTTGGATTGGATATGCAGATTTGACACTATGGATCTGAGTGACATTCATGGTTTTAGTATTTTAATGCTGTGTGTTGGTCTTGGTGCTGCCTTGTTTAAAACAATGTGTGCAGTTCTGGTCATCTCACCATAGTAAAGATGAACAAGTTGCAAATAAAAGGCAGCTAAAATGTTCTGGAGAACTTGGGTGATCTTCTTACATAAGATGAACCCAACTGTATACTGTGTGACTTAGTTCTGAGTGAATAGGATTCACATAAGTTTGGGGCATTCTAGTGTATTGGGAAAAGGTCACTGATTGATGGACTCAGTCTAGGCCATGAAGCAGAGTGGAGAGAATGAATAAGGAAACAAAATGTTTTGTGTGTCTCACATATTTCATGGGGGGCATTTTGAGTGGCAGCTCTACCAGTACAGGAGTAATGTTCTAGTCTAAAATTGGCAGTAGTCAGCTGAGTTCTTAGTCAGAAGCATTGTTCTTGGAATAGGCATAGGGAGAAGTCAGCTCCAGAAGCAATGTTAGCTGTAATTAGCCGCTGTAATTTCCTGCATGCAGTAGACGAGGACAGTCGTGGCCCTTGAGAATGTGCAAAGAAGTGGGTGGGTGGGTGGGTGGGTGTGTACATGTGACATTTGTTTAGTTTCACAATTGCATTTCTTTCAACAGAAGTAGAAGGAAACAAAAGAAAGTAAATTATGTCTACATTTGTTCACCTGCACATCTGGTTTACATACTGCTTTCTTTGTACAATGTTTGGGCACTTGTGTGTTCCTAAAAAGCCAAGTTTGCTTTCCACTTTCTAATAAGAGCCCTGGCACTGCAGAACTTTAAAACAATTCTAGGTAAACTTGGAATGGCATGAGAACATAACCAAGTGAGGATCTGTGTTGTTGGGCTTTTAGAACACATTGCCTCCTGGTTCTCTGAGAACTAGAAACTTGCTTTTCAAAATGATCCTAGATTTCTCTGAATTTTAGGGACACTGTCCCTGAATTTTAGGGACACTCTGAATTTTAGTGGACATAGTAATCTCTTATATAGGGTAGGCCTAGGTTGTAGAGATGTTCATATGACAAGTGTTGCACAAAGGAGGTTGTATCTAAACTGGGTTTTCAGGGATATTGTGCTGTGTGGTCCATCCTGCTTTCTTTTCCTTTGCTTCTCTGAAAAGAGGAAATCAGATGAACTGGTGCATACATTTGTAAAAAGGTACACTAAGGTGATTGTATCTGTGTTTTTCAAGGCCCAGTGCCATACCCCACCCTATGCACAAGAAATCAGAGGGGCCTCTGACATCATGGCTCTTGGTAATACAGTCTGCATGCTGTATCTTGCCTGCTGCCATGTAGTATCAAGAACATGGTGGTAAAGTTGGTGATTGAAAATGTTTTTCAGAATTGCTATAGGATATTTCTTGATAATAAATATTACTTTTTTGAAAAGTTTTCAAAATGGTTCATTATGGATTTGGAGTCAGCAGCAGCTTGTTCTACAGTTGTTTAATGTTGTTGGTTTATTCTTCCTTAGAGTCTTACGTTTAAAGAGAAAATGACAAGTCTGAAGTTTAAAGAAAAGCCAACAGATGTGGAAACCAGAAGCTACAAGGTCTTGTTGCTGTCCATGGTCAAACTGATTCATGCTGACCCCAAACTCTTGCTCTGCGTATGTAAAAGTTTTTTTAAAATAATAATAAATGAATGCAGCTTTCAATTTTCTTACAACCTTCCAACCCGTACCACTAGAATATGATGTGAGGGTATGACATTTTACTTTCCAAAAGCATTGGAAGAAAGAAAGAGCACTACATGACCCTTGTACGCAGGATCTTTTGCTGCAGGAGTCTTAATTGCACCATAGTTACCTCTTTGTATCCTAAGGCACTAGAGTAGTCGGATGGGGTTGGAAAAATGTTCTATTCATTATCATTATTACAACTACTGTATCCTCGACTTGCATTTGTACTCTCCCCTTCAAAATGCTCAGGGCAGTGTATGTGGTTTCCCGCCCACCCTCCCCATTTTATCCTCACAACCTCCCTGGTAGATTACGCTGAGAGATGATGGCTGGCCTGGTGAACTTTATTGCCCATTGGGGATTTGAACCGAGGTCTTCCTGTTCCAGATTGTTGTTCCGTTTGCTATGAAAACTTGCATAGGAAAAGGCAGATTATAAAATTGATTAAACTTTAAAAATGAGTAATTGCTCTGAGGCCACTCGCTAGGCCTCAGAATGGCCCTCAAAACCTTCTGTAAGCCACTTCTGACTTGCTTCCAAAAACCAGAAGTTGCTTACAGAGGCTTCTGAGGGCCATTCTGAGGCCTGTAAGGTGTGGCCGACCTGAAGGGGTGCAAATGCCTCGAGTGCTGGGATGGGGAAGGGGGGCAACAATGCCTGCCCCCTGCCACTCAAAGTGACACAGCATGGCTCCACAGTGCCGCCCCTCCACTCCGAGTGCTGGTGGCCCTTCAGAGCATGCCTGGTCGCTCTGAGAAGTGGCCGTGAAGCCACTTGATGGAATGGCCAGGCACACTCCAAAGGCCTGCCCCCTGAAGGTGGCCCTTCAGAGCAGCACCTGCTAGGGGACACACCCCTGGAGGTGTGTTCCCAGGCACTGACAACCGCCCAAATCGCCCCTGCTGTAGCGTGGGTCACCAGGAGAGGACTCCCGCACCACTAGGAGCTGCTAAGTCACAACCAACCACTGAAGATGAGGTGGGTCATGGCACTGCAAAGTTTAGGAGCCCCTGCCATTGATCAGATATGTGTAGAGCAACTCCTCTTTACCGGGGACAACTTTGCCACCGTATGTATATACTTAGTGACCTCATTTCTGACTTGTTAACTTCAGGATTCCTAGATTCTTATCAAGTTGGTTTATCATAGACCTAAAATGGGTCCTGGGGTGTGGTCTGAGGGCACATGTTGTAACCACCTTGCTGAAGCTAACCAGATCTGGGCAGGATCCTGACTGGGTAGGAGACTGCCTGGGGACCCCATGTGCATTGCCTTGAGGCAGGAAAGCAAGAAAATGGGATATAAATAGTCAACTTTAAGTAATACTGAACTGAAATCAGGTTGGCAACTGATCATTTTTAGATATTAATATGATGGGTTGATGTTAAGCGCCGGTGCGTAAATGACCCCCTAAATATACTTAAAGTTGGCCTTTGGAATCTGTCCTGTTGTGTCTTTGGAATATATGTGTCTGTAAATTCATACACATGCACCCACTTTTTCATGCAGAATCCAAGAAAACAGGGACCCGAGACACAGGGCAGCACAGCTGAACTCATAACAGGGCTTGTCCAACTGGTGCCACAGTCCAGCATGCCTGAAATAGCACAAGAAGCCATGGAGGTAAAGAACCAGTGTGTGCCCTTCACATACATGCAGATTCATTCCATATCTGTTTACTTAAATGTGGGCCTGAAAGCCTCCCCACTGTCCCCATTTTTGTATCAGCTGATTTTATAGTCAAGTCTATAACAAAAAAGAAGAAATTTGTAAGACGAGTGGTATGTATTGGAAAATCTCCGAATAAAATCTAGTTCAGAATACAATCTGTGTACTTCTGTGTTTTGATTGAGCTCCTTTTCCAGTCTGTTTTCTTACATATGAATAGCACATGCTTCAGGAAGGGAAACTAGCCAGTACTTGAGCTTTGTTGGAAATGACAAGAGGATTGGGAAAGTCAGAAATCCTTAACTGTACCTCCATCTGGGCTGCTGTGTGGTTTTTCATTGCCCAGCTTGGTAGTGGGTGTTGCATTTTACAGCTTTGTTATTGGCATGCTCAATCAAGTATGGTGTTTGAGCAGTATGCTGTACATGCAGCCACTCTGTTTTGGAAAATAAACATTAGTCTGCTCTGCAGATGGTGTGATGGTACCTTTGTGAGGTAGCAAGGGTAGATTGTCTTATTCTAATGCAGCAGATATGGAGTTCCATATTAGAACCCATTTTTTTACCATAGTTGCATTTCCATACCATTTAAACACAACTATGGCACAAAATGAGTTTAATAATAATAATAATAATAATTAATAACAACCTTTGTAAATGTAAAAACAGAATAGCTAATTGAGGAGAGGTAGTAATCTAGCTTGTTTCTTGCTGCTTTAATTTTCTACTTGCAGAGATTAATTTACATAGGGGATCAATAAAGATATGACTTTCTGTAGTTTGAAGCAGTATAGTCAACTCTGATGTCTTGAAATTCTGTCATTTGCGGTATGCATAGAAAAGGCCTCATTCCATCAACATTTGCACATGCATAAAGTCAAGAATTAGAAAGGAAAAGCACATATTAGAAAGGAAACAGCTTTTAACTGTTGACAGGTTGGCTGGCTGGC
Source organism: Lerista edwardsae (assembly GCA_029204185.1). Classification (NCBI taxonomy): domain Eukaryota; kingdom Metazoa; phylum Chordata; class Lepidosauria; order Squamata; family Scincidae; genus Lerista; species Lerista edwardsae. Next base: position 3,424,993 of record JAJKFI010000079.1, read on the forward strand.
TGGTTATACTTTTTATATTTTATGATCCACATGGCTTGTTTTAAATTCTGTTTTAGTTTTTGTTTTATTGTATTTTAATATTGTTTTAAATTGTTTTTAATGTTAAGTTTTTTATATTTTGTTGTAATGCCGCCTTGAGTGCCTTCGAGCAATAGGCGGGGTGCAAATTCAATAAATAATAATAATAAATAATATTTTATTTTTAACCCATTAAGTCATTGTATTAAAATAATGTACTCCTAAACTTGGAACAAGGGAAGGAATGCTGCTCTTAATCCTTCTCCGTCCTCCTCATGGCATAGCTGCCACTGCTGCCACCTCTGTGTGCTTGTGGCCTTTTTTTAGCACTAGGTGCTTTTGCTTTTGCCCCTTCCTCAGCACCAGCTGTTTGTGAAGGCATGAATTGTTCTTGCCCGCCACTAACAGTGCATCCTTGCCTCTTCCAGCCCTATCTATACAATTCAGCAGCTTCCATCCCAAATTCTCAGTTGATGCTAAAAAGGCATAAGATAATGGCTGATGCTTGGAAGGAAAGAAATAGGGAGGGAGGTGGTAATGGCATCTCCACGCAGTATAGGTAGGAGAACCTGAATGGGTGCGTTCAAATGTTGGGGCTGAACATGGAAAAGCCCCATTAATGGTTTAAAGACGCTGATAGTGATTAAATGTTTTAGCCCTGTGAGCATAGAATTCTGGCACTGAAAACCCATCTAGGAAATAACATGCAGACTGGTTTGATAAATTGTGGCAACCTCATCATGAATTTTTACTTTTTTTTTTGCTGTATCCTAATTTTGTGATACTCATGACTATATTGCTGTGTATGTGGAAGTATTTTGTTAGTGCCCTTTTAATTAAATTGTGTTTGTTTTTGTATGTCCAGGCCTTACTTGTGCTTCATCAGTTAGACAGCATTGATTTGTGGAATCCAGATGCTCCCATTGAAACATTTTGGGAAATCAGGTATGGAAATAACCTGTTTGAGGTTTGGTAGAATTGGCTTTCTCTGAAGTCTCTTTCTTGGCCTCTGAATTATAGCTAAAAATAGTATTTTAGTGTATTTTCAATTGTATTCAATTCTTATTGAAAATAGAGGCAAAGTAAGCAAGAATCAAATTCTGTGAAACCATAGACTGGCATCCTTGTACACCCCCACCCCCATTGTTCTCAGTGGTGTTTAAGCTTTACTGACCGACAGCACCTTTCTATGCATGTCTACTCAGAAGTAAGTCCCATTGTATTTAATGAGGCTTACTCCCAGGAAAGTGTTCACAGGATTGCAGCCTGATTTAGGTTACAGCCCAAGGACTCCATTAGCAGCTTAAAGACTTAAAAACTAGTAAGATTGTAGTGGTAACTATTATTTAGTGCCTAGTACACCCCCTAAAACTAATATCCAGTTTTGGTAACAATAAGGATTTTATAGTCTTGACTTCATACAGGGATTTGTGTGTTTCAAATAGTTCTTGAGACAGAATTGATTAACTGTTAAATTTTATATTTTCAAAAAATGGACTAACAGGAGTAACATTTTCTTTGTCCCAGTATCCTTGAGTACATTCTGAAATCTATTCTACACCCACACTGTTTTAGTCTAATTAACAATCCAAGGTTGGGTAATGCTTTTATTTAGGACCAATCAAAACAAAGTAAGCACCACAGACTTTTGATTTTTATAAAATTCTTCACTATGCAGATGGTAAACAAAGCTTGGGGGAGGGGAAAGGGTGGGCTTGTTGAAGGAACTCCAAGAGTATGTAGCTTATACAATCTAAATATGAAGTGTAGGGGTTTTCTTGCAGACTCGAACCTGTCTCTAAAAGGTGTGAGATGATTAAAGTATGTATACAGGGCTGCTTAGACAAATGAAACAAAGCATGTCGGACCCAATTCCCCCCTCCCCAATATGTCTCCGTGCATGTGTGATATAGTCTTCTCCTGCCCTCCAAATATAAAGTTTAGAAGTAAATCTGGTCTAGTCTCCAATGCTGACTTGAGTAACCTTTAAGTTGTAGATGAGGAAAAAGACGGAGCAAAGGGAACATGACATTCCCAAAGCAGGAAAACTAAATGTAAGGCAGCACAACACAGCTACCAACAACTTTTGTTTATATAGATCAGCAGTTTCCAAACTTGCTGGGGCCCCTGGTATCAAGAAGTGAGTGACGATAACACGAAATGCACCATGTGGTGATGTTGCCACCATTCACTTCCGTGTTCAGAGGCCTAGTGCGAGGCCCCAAAGAGCGGTAAGGGGGACAGGGTGGGAAGAAGGGCTTTTCACAGCACAGCTCTCCCACTGCACTCGGCCTCCTACTATTGTCTGGAAGCTTGTGCCAGGGTGTCCCTACCAGAGCAGAAGGGAGCCCAGGATCCCCCAGCAACTGCCTTACAATTCCCCAGGACACCTCTCTAGTTTGGGAAATGCTGAGATGTATAAAATGAAATCACCTGGCTGTATTTGGATTTTTTTCCCGTGTCATTAATACTCTGTCCGAGAAATAGTTATTACAACCTCTGTGATTCTGCGAAGGAATATTGACCAAAGACATCCTTGGTAGAGTTGTTGGCTTAACATATCTATACTACTATGCCTATCGTACGAAGTATCCAAATTCACTATCAAAAAGTGGGGTAGGGAGTAGTGGAGGTGGGATGAAGGGAAGACTGGTGTTGAAATGTTGAAGCATTTGTTTATCAGTTATCACAGCTATTATAGCAAACTACTTATAACAAGTAGTGCATAATGATTATCATTATTTGAATTTTGTATTCCTGCAGTTCACAAATGCTGTTTTGTATTTGCAAGAGACTAACGAGCAATCAGATTCTCAGCAGTACAGAAATCCTGAAGTGGTTGCGAGAGATCTTGATCTGCAGGAACAAATTCCTTCTGAAAAACAAAGTACGTACATACTCAGAACCTATTCCAATGAGGCTTGCTGCTTCCTTTGCTTACTAGACTGGATGGTTCTTCAATGGAAAGAAATTTGACTAGCTCCAGCCATACTTGCATTCCTGCTCAGTAAAGGAAGTGAAAATGTAACCTAATGTTTTTCCCCCCAGAATTGTGGGCCCTTGATTCCAGGGAAAGCACACACATCCAGGGGAAACACAAACCTTTTTCAAGACTTCTGCTCCTTTTATCAATGTTCAGTGTGACTATAAGGTAAAGGTAAAGGTTTCCCCACAACTGAATGGTCTAGTCGTGACCAACTGTAGGGGGTGGTGCTTATCTCCATTTCTAAGCTGAAGAGCCGGCGTTTGTCCTGAGGACAAGCTTCCGTGGTCATGTGACTGGCATGACTATACACCGTAGCGCACGGAACACCGTTACCTTCCCACTGAAGTGGTACCTATTTATCGACTTGCATTTTTTACGTGCTTTCGAACTGCTAGGTTGGCAGGAGCTGGGACAAGCAACGGGAGCTCACTCCCGTGTGGTCTCAAACTGCCAACCTTCCGGTCAGCAAGCTCAGCTCAGCAGTTTAACCTGCAGTGCCACCATGTCCTTGACTGTATCAGCTCATTATCATATAGTTTGGCTGAGTTGTATGTATATAGCCTACATGTGTTGTGAGCGAACAAGCTTGTGGCTCCCTTTCATTCCCACCTGCAAACAGTCATTGGATGTAAAGTTTGCATAGGACTTATACATACAGGCCTGTATCATGTAGCTACTAATTCATAGCGTCTAGGAAATGACTGTATCGCTTTGTCTTGCATATGTAGGTCCTATGCAAAGATGCCCAATATATGGATGTCCAGTAAGTTCCAAAGCTGTTACAAACACACCTGCTCCTCCACTGCAGAAGTAGTCTACGATAGCTATGCAGCTATTGTATTTAGCACGTGCTCTCCTTCCTCCCTGCATTCATATTGTTTTCATGGCATGTGACTATAGCAGAAGTAACCATGCCATCTTGTGGTGTAGATGTCAGGTTTTGTTTCCGTCTGTCCCTTAACCCCCCCTCAGAAGGCTGGATTTCAAAAATATTTCTCTGAGGAATTATGCTGTAGTGCACTTGCCCAATATAAGACCTGCAGGGTTGTTCACGTATGGAGGGAACATGACCAGGTAGAAAAAAGGACACAAGGAGATGAAAAGAGACCACATCAATTATCAATGAATTGTCCCTCTTCACCCCTGTGCAGTCTTTCTAGTGGCTGTTGCTGGTGGTCTGCCTTTTTTTTAGATTGTGAGCCCTTTGGGACAGGGAACCATTTAACTATTATTATTACTATTTTCCTGTAAACCGCTTTGTGAACTTCGTGTTGAAAAGCGGTATATAAGTACCGATTGATTGATCAATTATCACATTCCAACAAATATTAGAATTCATAATTTTCAAAGAGCCATCACTTCTGGGCAAAAAGTAAGAGGAAAAGCTTGCAGCTTCCAGCTCATTTTAAGTCTGAGTAATTGAAGCCTATGGCTAAGAGTGTGTGGTGGTGGGGATATAGAAAGTAAAAAGGAGCCTTTGATTTTCACAAGGAGTGAAGCATACGTATACCCTTTATGGAAGACACAGCTGCAAGGAAAGTCCCTCAGAGCATGTGACTCCATTATGAATTGAATTGTATTACCTTGAAAAGGTGTGCAGAAGATCTGAGAGGCTGAGAAATTAAATTCTTGGTGCCAGTATGCAAATTTTGTTGATATGAGAGACGTTGATGTGTTTCCCTAGAACAGTGATTCTCAAATTATATAGCACTGGGACCCACTTTTTAGAATGGCACTCATTGAGATCCACTGGAAGTGGTGTCATGGCTAGAAGTAACACAATCAATCAGGAAGTACTGTCATTGTGATGTAATCAAATGACACTCCTGGAATGCGAAGTGGCATCTTTGGACTGTAGTAATTGCACAACAATGAAACATCCCTGACAGAAAGGATAAAATATTAGGTAAAAACAAAATAAAAAAAATCCTCATTTGAAAATTCAAACTGTTAATGTTCACAAAAAGGAATGTAGCAGGAGAAAGGTCTGCAGCTTCCAAGATGGTTGCTCCCAGCTTTCTGAGACCCACATGACATCATGTCATGACGCATAGTTTGAGGAAACACTGCCCTAGAAATAAGAGATGCATTTGCAAAATAGCAAATGCATAAGCAAGACAATGCAAGACAATTGAATCAATTGTGGGGCAGAGATCAAGTATATATGGTGGTGTTTGGGCTGCACACCATGTTAGGCTCAACAGGTAGTACAGAGTCCACACAGTGCATAGTCAGCAGCTGAAGTTTCACTCCGTTGATTGAAGACCTGTCAGACTGCCTTATGGACATGTCTGCAAATTGAAGGACACCAGTAATCCCAACTAACCTGACTGTTTGCAATAAAAAGCTCACACTAAAACATGACAATATATTAAGCTCTCCCACTTTTCCAAGTCCACGACAGTATATTGCAAATACAAGATACAGAATGCAGGAAAGGGCAGTAGTTATATCAAGACACTATTCCACTATACTCTGGTATACACCAGTGGTTCCCAAACTTTTTAGCATCTGGACCCATCTTCAAAAAGAGCTTCACTTTACCGGCCACTATGGCTATAATGGTGATTGTGCACCAGTCCCCCCCCCCTTGTTTAACATCAACTTGTTAAACAGTTGATGCACATCGCCTAATCTACCTTGTTAGTTTCATGTAACCACTGGGTACTATACTATAAGTAAGGCAAGAATATTTTAATTGTACAGTATTTCTGAACTAGTCAAGCTGATGGGGATGGGGCCCTAGCTCAGTAGCAGAGGAGGGGCAGAAGATCCTAGGCTGAGTCCGTGGTACCTCCAGGAAGGGGTGGGGAAGGCCCTGTTACAGACCTTGGAGAGCTGCTGCAAGCAGACAGAATTGAGCTGTATTCTTGACTGATATTTTTCTGTAGGGAACAAGCCAACTTTCATGTGTTTAACCATCTCGTTTTAAGATTCAGAACCTTTAAAGTTGTGTTCTCCTTTCAGAAATACAGCCCCAATCGCCCTATCTCTCCTTTTTTTTCCCCCTCTCATCTTCCCCTACAAGTTTTCTTAATTTTTTATTTTTTTATCCCTCTCTCTCTCTCTCTCTCTCTCTCTCTCTCTCTCTCTCTCTCTCTCTCT
>JAJKFI010000079.1:3431111-3462726 GCA_029204185.1 Lerista edwardsae
TCTCTCTCTCTCTCTCTCTCTCTCTCTCTCTCTCTCTCTCTCTCTCTGTAGCAATCGGATAGGAGTTCCTGTCCCTTTCTCTTCCTTTATGGTGTAGGATGTGATGTCTCTGGGGGTGGAGCTAATCAAATTTCTCTTGACCATGAAGAGATGATGCGCTGTACTCCAGGAGCTACGCTCAGGAAGGGCAAAGGCAGCTTCTGTATGGTAAGTACAAACCGAGGAGGGTGTTCTCATACCTTAGCGATATGAGTTGGAGGTGAAGTCTGCGATGCAGTGGCCAGGAGCTAGTTTCTGGGTCCTTGTACCTATCCTTCAGCAGACCAGCAGAGAGTCTTCAAGGCCTGAGATGCAGCAGGTCCACCTGAGGCACAGTACTGGGTGTCTGGGTTGTCTCTTCCCCTTAGCAGAACAATGAATTGTATGGAATGTTGTGAAGAACCCAGCTAAAAACTGAGCGGCCTGTGAAACTCTGTGTAATCTCCCCTCCTATCTTGCTTGTTTTCATCATTTTATAATGCAAGCTTACTGTATTTGGGAGGAAGAAGGCACTTTAGCTAATAAATTACAGGAGGCAGTGTTCACTTGTGTTCTTCCGATGTCACCAAAGCAATACAGGTTGTCCTGGACAGTGTCTGAAACAGCTATTTTACAAATCCCGATTGCTCACTTGGCCACTGTTTTGACTCTCTAGGAAAGCACTGCAGGATGCAGCGGGACTCCAATATGCCGCCAAGCTCAGACCAAATTGGAAGTAGCCCTGTACATGTCCCTCTGGAGCCCAGACACCGAAGCGGTGCTTGTTGCCATGTCTTGTTTCCGACATCTTTGTGAGGAAGCTGACATCAGGTGTGGAGTAGATGAGGTCTCGGTACACAACTTTTTACCCAACTACAACACCTTTATGGAGTTCGCATCTGTGAGCAATATGATGTCAACAGGTAAGATGACAAGGTGGCCTGTTCCAATTGAATTTCAGCTGAAAATTTTGCTTTAACAAAAATAACTGTCTAGACCAGTGATGGCGAACCTTCTGGGTTCGCCATGTCAAAAATGCCTAATTTGACTTTGCGGGCGAGTCACTCCCCACCCCCAACAAAAGAGAAACTAATTTTTACATATTCACTTATTTAAAAAAATACAGTCCAATCATGTGTGGGGCCATGCATTATATAAAGAAACATCAAATAATTACAAAAAATCAGATCATTACAAAAAATCTTCAGTTGTTGTTGGGTGTTGTGAAATGCTGGTGTGTCACCCAAAACACCATGATGTGTCACCTTTGACATGCGTGTCATAGGTTCACCATCACTGGTCTAGACAGATAGTAAGTTCTTAAAAAATAACTTAGACAGATACTAAGTTCAGATAGTAAGCTGTCTAAGAGTGCAGTCCTAACCTGGCGTTGTGCCAGCACTGTGCTCTTGCACTGGACCAGCAGTGTTGCAAATATGCTGTAAGTTGCATCTGCGTCGCGGACATGGTTGCTGGGTCGGTGCAAGCAGCAGTGCTGGTGCATATGCGCCACTGCACCCGTCAGCTGTGCTGGCCATGCGCTGCCTAAATTCTGCTGGTGCCGGGTCATGCCAAGGGTGTGCCAGAGGCAAGTGGGGGGTGTAACAGGGCGGTGCCATGGGCGGAGGGGGGGCGAACATGGGACACTCCCATTCCTGGGCTGGGAGGCCTCAATTCAGGCTGCTCTGTAATTGAAATTGATCTCAGAAAAGTCAATTTGATCCTAATAGGGGAAAATAAACTTTGCACATTCAAGTGTTAAAGTCTGCTGGACCCCCAAAATGATGAAAAATTGACATTTACCAATGCAAGTGCTTACTTTATGTTGATGAAGCAGTAAAGTTCAGGAGAGGTTTTTTTTCAAATTGAGAATCTTTATTTTATTCATCCTTCCAGGAAGATTTAGGAAAAAAGTGCATTATCAGGGCGTCTATGAAAGCCCATAGGAGTAACTCTGGGTTAACTTCAGATCCTGAGATACCAACCCTGTTTGCTGTGTTATAAATAATTATCCTTAATATGATTTCATTTTTAAAATATTAAATGCTAGTAGTTACTGAATTCAGCTCATTGGTTCTTTTTTAAGTTGATTATTTCAGTTGGGGGTTTATTGACCCCAAATACCAGATTAGTAAAGTGGTTTTGACAAGCATGACAGGTTAAAGCAACTGGCCTGGTTACTAAGTTCACCTTTGGAGGCGAGTCAGGTGACAGTTGGGAAGAGGACATTCTCAGTTGTTGACCCCATTTATGGAATTCTCTTCTCCAGAAGGCTCAACTTGCACCTATGTTAATACCCTTGCTGCACCAGGCACTTGCAAGTTTCCCAGGCCCGTTAGTCCTTGATGAATTTAACAACTGTCTTTATTCTCTGTTTGAGCCAGCTGTGTTTGTTGCTTGTTTGTGGTTTTCTGAGCCAGCTGTGTTTTGGTCTCTTGTTTGTGGTTTTCTGTAAACCTGCTGGCAACTTCTTATTGAAGGGCATTGTACAAATGTATCTCATGCATAATGAAGCTTACTTAAAAAAAGCACACACACACCAAAGCATTGTATAGAGAGAGCCCACATGTTACCTTAATTAAATCTGGTGAAGCTGATTCTATGCAAGTTTTAGGTAGCATAACAATCAATTTTATCCCCACACTGTCTCATGCTATCTTTTAAATCGATATTTGTAGTTCTTTCAATTCCAAGAGTGGTCTGCCCCCTGCCCCTTAAGTTACTTTTAAAAGTAACTTCTGAAACTAATTTGTGGTTTTGGAGATTGAAGCCCTATTGACTTATGCAGTTGAAGCAAACTATTTGTAAGGTAATTTGCTATGCCGGAAGCACAGCAGCGAAGAGTCATCTGTGCTTTGGGAGGTGGAAATTAATGTGAGTGTATCTAGTTGGTCTGTTTTGGACTGAGAATCTTTGTAGAGGAAACTTTCATCATTTGACCTACCATTGTTAGGAGAAGTGTCACTCACTTTTGATTGCCTGTCATTAGGAAGAGCAGCTCTCCAGAAACGAGTGATGGCATTGCTAAGGCGAATTGAGCATCCCACAGCCGGCAACACGGAGGTATGCTTGTTTTCATGTTTCTTTGCTCCATAAAAAGCTATTTCCTCATGGCAGCATTCTGTGGGGCACCAAGTCTGTTTAAATTTCTTAGAGCCATAAAACAGTGTTGTTATTTTTATCTGTGTGTGTTTTTAGGCTTGGGAAGATACGCATTTAAAATGGGAAGCAGCCACAAAATTGATCCTCAATTATCCAAAGGCAAAAATGGAAGATGGCCAGGTAAAATAGTCATTTTTTAAGAAACACTTGAGGTCTTTTAGGCTCTGTGAGGGATGATTCCTTCTGGCTGGACCCCATGGAGTCTCGTCTGCAGTATTCTTCCTTCAGCTATATTGATATATTGTGGTGCTTTCAACTACGTTTCTGGAGCTGTGGAAACACCCAGGCAGCATTGGTTGTCCTTAGCACTTGCTCAGGCCCCAGCAACAAAGTGTCCTTCAGTAATGCCATCTTTCAAGGAAGAGAATGTCAGAAAGCGTTCATTTGCTTATGGTCAAGAGCACCAGATTCTCTGCTTATGGAAGAGTAAACACAAAGACAGATATTGACCTGGATCAGATATAATGCTAAACCACGGTTTGATCGTTCATTTGAAATACAGTGTCCTGAATTTTGATGTAACAGGATCTTATGATTGTTTCCAAAACACGGAAGCTTTCAGTCTTTTCAAAGAAGAAGGGGAAGTAGTGGCATGAGATGGGGAGAGTCATTCCTGTAAAGCAAGCCCTGAATCCTTCTTTAGCTTCCCCTCTCCTCTGGAGAGAGGATCCTGAGACCTTGATGATACCCATCTGCCAGGGACCAGAAGCAAAGCCGCAGAAGGATTGCTCTTAATGTCAGAAGCTAACTCTCATAATACTTAAAATTTTAACTTTTTATTTTTAATTTAAATTATAAGCTGTTTTGCGAGCCTCTTCAAGCTTAAAAAAAGTTGGTTAAAAGTATGATAAACCATAGTTTACTATTATGTCTGGGCCAGACCAGGAAGACAGAGGCAAAAACATATATGAAGCTTTTTTGGTTTTATTCAAATAATGGAAATGTCTCAAAGATCAGCCATTTCATACAGACAGATCTATATCCATCCCACAATATTGAACCACGCACATACGTTTTTCAAGTTTTGTTACATGGGTCACAGTGTCTTAATAAGTGTTTTTTGATAGGTCACATAAGTATAGAGCAGCATCTGTGTATCTGGGGCAACATTGCCATAATGTGTGCAGTCTCAGTGATTGTAGGTCTAAATTCCTAAAACTGGGATTCCTGGATACCTGTGAAGCAGCTGATTTATTACTGACCAGTTACGCTGAACTGAATTCCTGCTGACAGGAGATCAGCTTTCTGTTGTAACGTGACAAGCAGATATTAAATACAGATCCATATACAAAGGGTGTGACACTCTTTGATTTTGAGGAGCCCATCAGTGTGTGTTTAGTGGGTGGCATGTTGTATCAGAAAGTACCTATGTTGAGTTTTCTGCTTGCTGTCAACTGACTTAGGGCATTGGTAACGTTTTCAGGTAATGTTTCAATGTTGCTCATGAGCCATGAGCAAGTCTTATTCAGCTTCAGTTTCTTTCTGTGAAATTGGACAACACAACCTTGGGACATCAGAAGTGTGCAATAATTTACTAGAATGTATCTTTCTGAAACAATGCAATGCATTTTTGTCTTATTCCTTTTTCACAACTCCTTGCAGGGTCCTGAAAGCCTTCACAGGACAATAGTCAAAAGGCGTATGTCCCATGTCAGCGGGGGAGGCTCCATTGACCTTTCAGACACGGACTCTATGCAGGAATGGATCAACATGACTGGCTTCCTGTGTGCTCTGGGGGCTGTGTGCCTGCAGCATCGCACCAGTGTGGGGTTCGTCACCTACAGCCCTCCAATGGGTCCTGTGAGTGAGCGCAAAGGCTCCATGATATCCATGTTGTCAACTGACAGCAACACAGAGACTTCAGTTAGCAAGTTTATGGATCGCTTGTTGACATTGATGGTCTGTACCCACGAGAAAGTGGGTCATCAGATCCGGACTAACATTAAAGATCTCATGGGTCTGGAACTGAGCCCAGCACTCTACCCCATGCTTTTCAATAAGCTGAGGAACGTCATTAGCAAATTCGTTGACTCTCAAGGGCAGGTAAAACATTTGCTTATTTGAATGATGTTACAAAATGAATACACTGGTTGTAATCTTTTTCTCCCTTTAGTAGTGATTTGAATGTAGCCGTCTGTGTCGTTAATAAATATAATACAATACACAGAAAGTCACTGTGAGGACTTCTTCAGAGTTGTTATAATATAGTGGGGTGGTTGCATGGCAGCCAGCACCCTGGGAACAGTTTATTCTGGCATAATTTCTTACTCTAGACCAAAAAGGTTTGGGCGAGGGGTTCCTAGGCAGTATCCCAGCCAGGTACTAACCAGCCCCAATCCTGCATAGCTCAGCAAGGCTACTACATCATGAATCTTTAGACTATGTCCTTAGACCAGTTATTGTCAACCTTTTTTTAATCTTGTTGCACACTGACAAGGCACTAAAATTTTTACATCAATTTTTTTGCAATTGGCAAGGCACATCACATTTGGTGGGGGACTCATATCCCCCCAATGGCCCTACTAATAAATGACCCTCTACCACACTCCTGTGGCACACCTGCAGATCTTTCATGGCACACCAGTGTGCCATGGTGAACTGGTTGAAAATAGCTGCCTTTGACACTTCTAAGTAATTCTTTTTGACTCTCAAGGGCAGGTAAAACATTTGCTTAATTGAATTATGTTACTGGATTTTATTGCAGATAAGCAAAATGGCCTTTGCTCAAGCTGCATTCAGGTGCAATGCCAAACCCTTAGCTTGTGAGGCCCGAACCTATATACCAGCAAGCACACCATGGCTTGGGTGGGGGTACCAAACCAAGAGATCAAATCATGGTTCAGAGCTGCTTTTCAGACCACAGTTTGCACTAAGTGGTTTGTGGTTTCATCTGGATTAAACCAATGAAAATCTAAAATTAGGGCCATTGCTCCATCTCAGGAGGCTACTTCCATCATAGAAGTAGGGGATAAGAGAAATGCATTCTGAGAAAACGGAAAACAAGGGCAGACAAATGGCTGTAAAACAGGCAAACTATGGCCTGTTAAATGCTTGGGAGTTTTATGTGTTGCAATTCTTAGTGATGGTTAGCCCAAAGCATAGTTTAAAGTGTGAACTGAGCCTGTGTATATAAGAAAAGGGTTTGTATTGCAAGGTCTCCTGAGCTGTGTATATGTACATGCATGATTTAATTTTTTGCATGTGTATGTACACTGCTCTTCTACCAATGCCCCTCCAGGAACTTAATAATTTCAAATATTGAAAAGACAAAACAGCAGTTTTCTTAGGCTGTTTAATTGATGTTCTGTCTCATGCCAACAGCATGAACTTTCTGGGTTGGGTTTCTCCTGCCATTCCCTTAGGGCCCATAAGACTTTCGATGAACCCTTTGTGAAATGAGCAAGGGCCTGTCTCCATCACTTCTAAGTAAGTGCTCTTGCCTCTTTCCACTCCTTAGATTGGCTCCCGTTTTGGCTGCATTTACCTGAGCAATTACTATGGACAGCACCATTGGGTGCTTGGTTTCAGACATTCAAACAGTTGCACAAATAGCTGCAGTTGTGCGGTTTGTGTCATCTATGAAGTGGTTTGATGTTGCTGGGTATTTCATTTTTTAGCCCATCCCTGAAGCTTGCCTGTGTGTTGTCCAGAAAACCTCGCACAGCATGATTTGTTCTTCTGTAGGTCTTGTTGAATGACACCAACACCCAGTTTGTGGAGCAGACCATAGCAATAATGAAGAACCTGCTTGATAATCATACTGAAGGGAGCTCGGAACACCTGGGGCGAGCCAGCATAGAGACCATGATGTTGAATCTTGTCAGGCAAGTTAATCCATTGTTGCTGTGTGTTGTTTCCCTGGGGCGCTCTCCCCTCTGTCCGTTAGGAGTTGCGTTCTTTGGAGATACCTGATGGCTCCTGGGTCAGGAGCTGGCTGTTACTATACCTTGAATGTGCATGGTGTTTTATATAGTACAAGATGCCATCTTCCTGCCCCTTTGTTTTGCCTAGTTTTGTCATGCTGCAGAGTCTGAAGTGAGCTATAGCTCAGTGGTAGAGCACCTGTTTTGCATGCAGGAGGTCCCAAGTGCATTCCCTGGCAGCAGGTCCAGGTAGAATTGGGGAAGACTCACTACTTGAAATCTTGGGGAGCCACTTATAGTCAGTGTGGTACTGAGCCAGATAGACCAGTGGCCTGAATCAGTAGAAGGCAGGATTCACAATCCAGCACAGAGGAGGTAAGATGAGATGAAGGCAGTTGTAGACAGAGGAGCAGCTGCTCTTTCAAGTATACATACTCAGGCTTAGTAAGGTGGGGTTCCAGGGATAGAGCAGTGGTTCCCAAAATATGAGCAGTAGCTGCCTGGGAAGCCTTGGAAACTAGCCAGGAAAACCACGGAATCCTCACAAAAACCCTGTCAATTCAATGTATAGGATTGTAGCCCTAATGGGAGCTGCTACCAATGGTCCAGTAGGTCAAGGGAGCCGCCAGTCGAAAAGTTTGGGAAACACTGGAATAAGGGGATCATTCCAGATGGCTTTTGAGGGAAAATGTGAGTAAAGTTGGAGAAGGTTTGTGGAAGGCAGTTCAAGAATGCTATCATAGCAAAATGCCTTTCAAGATTTAAGGTCAGTTTGTGGGTTTATCTGTGCTGTTGACAGTTTCTAATACACGAGTGTTTTGAAAGAGATGTCTACATAGATTCTTCAATGGTGATTCACTCTGATGCAAATTAATCCAGAGTCCTGTGCCTAATTGTTCCTTCATAGATATGTGCGTGTTCTTGGGAATCTGGTACATGCAATTCAGATAAAAACCAAACTCTGTCAACTTGTAAAGGTAATGATGGAGAGACGTGATGACCTGATCTTCTGCCAGGAGATGAAATTCAGGTAGGTATCAGTGTGTGTGTGTGTGTGTGTGTGTGTGTGTTTTAAACACTTTGGATTCTCGTGGCACACTTTTTAAAAAAAATTTCTGTAACAGTATTAGTATTTTTATGCTGCTTTTCAATGAAAAGTTTCACAAAGCGGTTTACAGATAAAATCAAATAATTAACTCTGTGATACCGATTTTAGGAACAAGATGGTAGAATACCTGACTGACTGGGTTATGGGAACATCAAACCAGGCAACAGATGAGGATGTCAAATGTTTGACAAGGTAATCAAAGCAAAGATGTGGTTTTCAAAACTTGTAATGATGCCCCTTTTGTGCAACAGCTTACAGTAATTGATAGTTAAAGATGAGTTAAGTATGATTTTAAGTACTTTTTTATTAGTAGCAAGTTAGAAGAGTTTGGAATAATGGAAGTTTTTTTATCCCATGAGTCCACTTGCAGCTTCTTTTACTGTTCCCTAGACTCCCATAAATACTCCCTCTTAATATATTGAACCATGTTTGTTATTGTTGAAATTGAGAACTATCGTGGCTGAAAAGCAGGGTCTAATGAAGATGGGAGTCAGCTCTTCCCTATTTACCCCTGTGCCCCTCCTAATAAATAAGTTAGCCAAGAGAGTCTGCTCAGCCTTTTCATACGGAGTTATATACGAAGTATATAACTGCTTATATAGCCCATGGGATATAAGCATGAAGTATGGATCCTGGCCACTATCCGTTTCTCCAGCAGAGGAAGTGGGGCATTCTAAACTGAACAGGGAATGTCCTTGTGCCAATAGGAGGTGAGGCCAGCCAAATTATGAGGTCCCTTCCATGTGAGGTGCATCCTCAGACTTGCCCTACCTTGCTGGGAGAAAGGTCCAGCTGGGAAGCTCCTTTCCTCAACATAGTTCTTTTTTTTTTTTTTAAATCTCCCTACCTGTTATTGGTAGGGTTTGGGTCCTTCAAGGGACGAGGGGGGATAACTGCAGGTTCTTGTAGGGCAGCTGAATTGGCAGTTTGTTGTATCTGTATGCACTTGAGCAGTAGTGGGATTCAAATAAATTAACAACCGGTTCTATGTCCTTCATATCAGGGCAGCCGCTGCCTTTCTTCCCTCTCCCAACCTAAAATTAGCAACTGGTTCTGCAGAATAGGTGAGAACTGGCTGAATCCCACCACTGCACTTGAGGCCAGCTGGCCTCTTAACCAAATAAAGGAAGAACACCTGAGTCTGCCCAAAATAAAGTGGAGTTGAACATGGCCCTGAGCAATCATGCCAGCACTTGCCTCGCCAAGTATCTGCTTGCTGAGATCCAGGAGGGCTGTGTCTGTTCATGCCCCTCATTCAGCAGTAGCCATCAGACTAAGGGAGTCACAGGCCTCTCAATCCACCTCGGTAGGTAATATAAATTGACAGGCAATGCAAGAAGCAAACGGTGTGTGAGAAATGTGGCAGGCATTCAGAGAAATGCATGGAGTATGCCTTACTGCATTGGCTAAAGCGACATCTGAAGGTGGGATGGGTAGAGGGCCTAGAGAGGACCTTCTTGGCTGTGATCCTTTGCGTATGGAGTACCCTCCCCAGAGAAGCTTGCCGGGCACCTGCTCTGTTACCCCTTAGCGCCAGGTGAAGATTGGATTTGTCAAGGCATTCCAGTAGGTTGAATAGCTGGTTTTTCTGTTTAATGATTCAACCAGTTTATTCAATGACATTGCTGCTTCTACATTTCTGTGTTTTTAGCTATGACTATTTTTATGTTATGAAGTTCTGTATCACTTTTCTAAATAAAATGTGTTCAAAGTAGTTTGCAAAACACACACATTCATAGTTAAAACAATGTACATTGTTAACTATATTCTGCTCTCAGCAGAGAGACAGCCTGAGATGTGGCTTTGTGTGTGTAGTCATTCAAGCAACACTGGGGAAATATACCTCCCATTTTAAACTATGTTCTATTTACTTGTTTTGTTGTTGCTCAGAGATTTGGACCAGGCAAGCATGGAAGCGGTGGTGTCTCTTCTTGCGGGGCTTCCATTGCAACCTGAAGAAGGGGATGGAGTTGAATTGATGGAAGCCAAATCCCAGCTGTTTCTTAAGTAAAGGCCTTCATTATTTTTTCCCCAAGCATTCTATTAAACTAGCCACAATTTCATTACAGTTGGTCCATGCAGCAGTAATGCAACTGAAGAAAATCACTGGAGCAGTTGGTTATAATCTGTGAGGTTACACCAGTATAAGAAACACACGTGCTATTTTTAAGAAGATGAATCTCTTGAGGATCACATAAGATCCTGTGTTCAAACCACCACAGGATCTCCTTTTCTTTATTCAGATTTTCCAGTGAGGAATGAGCAGTGTGTGAGTGTGAAGCCAGCTCTTGATCTCTCCTTATGGGGAAAATAATGTTGTAGGAAGCCTTGCTTTTCCTCTTCCTTTTAAATCACTCTCTGACTTCTTTCATTCCAAGAGAAGAAGAGAATTTGAGTCCATTCATGCGTGCAGCAAGAAATTTAGAAAGAAAAGGATTGTAGAATCAGCACTAAGCTGTAAGTGTATATCTAGCGGAAGGTGGGAACCAGAAGTGTCAGTCCAGGAGCTGAGAACCATCCTTGCCTAGGCAAAGTCCCAGCCTGAACTAATGGCCAGTCTATTCAAGTCATTCTTATACTTGGGAATGCTTTACTGCCCTGCAAAAGATTCCAGCTTGTAGTCCTGGTAGCTCACTAGATGAGACAGTTCTGGGTTCCTGTTTCTAGCCCAAGGGGTTTCTCACATTTAAGAATGAAAGAGAAGCGCAATTAACCACTCTTAAATGATATATTGTAGATATTGCAATTAAATTTTTTGAATGTTAGTAAAATGTAACTTGCATATTAGATACATCCTTGAATTAATTCATCCATAGATGTTGACTTGTGTTTATAAAGGACAATCTAATCTCTCCTGTATAGAAAAAGGTGCCTGCAAAAGTTTTCACTGAGATATGCAAACATTATCTGTTTAGGTATTTTACCCTATTTATGAACCTCCTCAATGACTGCAGTGAAGTTGAAGATGACAGTGCGCAAACAGGTGGCAGAAAACGTGGGATGTCCCGAAGACTGGCTTCTCTGCGACACTGCACCGTTCTTGCCATGTCAAACTTGCTCAATGCCAATGTAGATAGTGGCCTTATGCACTCAATAGGTAAAGCAGACAAACATCACCTTACCACTATGAAGATTTGGAAATGCACTCCCTTTTGTGACCATCTTGGCTAATTCTCTCTGTGGTTGTTGTTAATAGGGTTGGGTTATCACAAAGATCTCCAAACAAGATCAACTTTCATGGAAGTTCTCACCAAAATTCTGCAGCAGGGCACAGAGTTCGACACCCTCGCAGAAACCGTGCTGGCTGACCGGTTTGAGAGATTGGTAGAGTTAGTCACCATGATGGGGGACCAAGGGGAGCTGCCAATCGCAATGGCTTTGGCAAATGTGGTGCCTTGTTCACAGTGGGTAAGATGAATCATGCTTTTTTAAATCTGTGAATGTACACTGTGAGCAACAAATTTGCTTTTTTTTTTTCACCAGAAGAGGTGGGTAGGCCATCCTGAGAGAGAGGCATGTGCACTAATGCTGATCCAAGCCCCCTTTCCCCCAATTTTCATCTCCCATATGACAGGCAGAAAAAGTGGAAGGGGCGGGTGCCGGTAGGAGTTGTATAGTTTAATTTTTTACTGTTTTATGTTATGCCTCTGCAGGCAGTGGTAGCATAGGCAATAAAAGATAAAATAGGCTGCCACCACTCTGGTAAGAACCCAGCCTGCTATAAATATTCAGAAACAGTCATTTCGGACACCACTGTGGAAAGCCAGTTCGACCAGTGCGGAGACTGTTTGGGCAGGGGGAGGCGGGGAGGAGGCAGACTAGGGAGGACGATCCTGTGGGTGGGGCAGCCTGGGGAGGTGGCAGGAGTCCATATTAGGCAGTTATGCCGGATCCAAACCGGATCCAGAGGTGGAAGAAAGGTATGGCAGCAGGGGGCACGAGCCCTGGGGCGCCATAAGGCGGGGGGCGCAGTTGGCATGGTGCCCTGCCCGCAAATTTGCGCCCCCCGCCGTCTCCCTGCCCGCCACGCCCCCGCAACTGCCCAGGCCCTACACTGCATTCTCCTAAGCTCCCGCTGGTCTTAAAGAGCCGGCGGGAGCGAGACGCCCCCTCCCGCTTCTTAGAACGGGGGATGGGGCGCCCCCCCAGCTTGCTGGATCACCCCCAGAACTGTGTCGGTGTCTGAAAAAGCCACATGTGAGCTGAGACCATCATGCAATGCTTCTAATTTGCATGGGAGAGTAGCATGTGCCCCTCTCCAATTATATAGGCAAATTGGAAGCATTGCATGATGGTTTCTGCTCACATGTGGCTTTTCAGACACTGACGCAGGTTGCTAAAAGTGGAGACACAGGGATTTCAAACTGTACTCAGCAAACATAAAGAACCAACTACAAAAGAACTAAGGCTGAGCTCACCACAACCTTAAAAGTTATGAAGCTTATATATCCATGAAGCTTATAGAGCTGGCTTTTAGGCTACTTTAAAGATGCCTTGGCACTTTAAAGTAGTAATGGATGGGTGGGGGAAGGTGCACGTCGTGATGCGGTGCCCCCTCCAGCTTCTTAGAGGGGGGTACTGTGTGGTGCCACGTCACGATGTTGTGATGTCATGACGTTGCATGCCCCCTGGGGGCGCACTTTCATTGGGTGCCATGGGCGTCATTTTGACTAGGTCTGCCCCTGACCGGATCCAAGCAGTTATGCCGGATCTCTGGGCTGGGTGGCCCTGCTTCAGGCCACTGCAGCCCACTTGGACTTGTGCCTGCTATTTAGCATGTGCAGGTCCGAGCAGCCCTGTCGGGCTACCTGCAGCTTACCGTGGACTAAGCTGCTGCTCCCTCCTAACTTGATTAGGATGCAGTGCAGGCCAGCTGGTCTGCTTGCTCCTGCCCAAGTTAGGATTGGGCTGCAAAACAATTTAAGGCCCATTTCTTACACAATATAGATATATTTGTTGCAACCTCATTAAAAAGGGCCTCAAACT
Source organism: Lerista edwardsae (assembly GCA_029204185.1). Classification (NCBI taxonomy): domain Eukaryota; kingdom Metazoa; phylum Chordata; class Lepidosauria; order Squamata; family Scincidae; genus Lerista; species Lerista edwardsae. The sequence goes on from JAJKFI010000079.1 coordinate 3,444,249, forward strand.
GCAATTCACAATTATTGCCAGTACTGATATTTATCAACAAATAAATCTAGTTCTTTGCACAGTCAACATGATTGTGCCTGTTCCAGTTTGCATATTTCTGGCTACAGAAAGTTTCAGCAGCTGAACATAATAGATTAAGAAAAGTCTATTTTCTTTATAGGGAAACAACATTCATAAATACAGTACAAAAATTATGCTGTAGTTAAAAATAATTAAGTTCAACTTAAATTCTATTTTCTTGATCATATGTATGTGTTATCTCTCATATCTTATGATCCCATAAAAGGTAAAGGTTTCCCCACAACCGGATGGTCTAGTCGTGACTGACTGTAGGGGGCGATGCTCATCTCCATTTCAAAGCCTGTAGAGCCGGCGTTCTGTCCAAGGACAAGCTTCCGTGGTCATGTGGCCGGCATGACTATACGCTGTAGCGCACAGAACGCCGTTACCTTCCCACCGAAGTGGTCCCTATTTATCTACTTGCATTTAGCTGCTTTCGAACTGCTAGGTTGGCAGGAGCTGGGACAAGCAACAGGAGCTCACTCCGTCACGCAGTCTCGAACTCCCAACCTTCTGGTTGGAAAGCCCAGCAACAGTGAATTAACCCGCTGCACCACCACGTCCCTTTATGATCCCATAATCGTCCCCAAAATTTTTGTAGGTGCAGTTATTGTGGGTACAAGTATGAACTAATTTTGATACTTTTTTCAAAATTTTAAAAATGTCTGAGAAAATTGATTTTAAAGTTTTTGATGATTTTTTAGTAATTAAAGCCATTGAGTTGTATATCATATGAAAGCCCATGAAAAGAGTTTTAAAACAAGACCACTCCCAACTCTGTATCTCAAGGGATGTCTGAGGTACAAAAGTTCACTAGGCTGCCATTTTTTATACAATTTTGAAAATTTACTAATTTTACTAACAGTATCTGTTGCATTTGTGGAACACCACACACAGCTCTAATAATTAATCCCACAAATGTATACTTGCGATGCTTGGCCTGAGTGAACCTAATTGTTTATGCCATAACTCATTCGGTTGATGGGTCCCTGCCCTGAGAAGAAGAGGAAGAATTAAAATAACAAGGAATGGATGTAAACAAAAATGCCATTGTATATACTTTTAACAGTTGAAGTGGAGAACTGGGGTTTAAGTCAAACATTTCATGAAAGAAGTGATATTTGGAGTGGGGAAAAAGGTAGTATTTGAAGTGGTATTTAGTGGGCGTTCCACACATGCACACTAATATTATTACACACACATACCATGAAATCTGGTTTCTGTCTGGGTTAGCATGTTTAATGCTGTTATTTGTTTGGAAGGATGAATTGGCTCGTGTCCTCGTCACCCTCTTTGACTCCCGGCACTTACTCTATCAGCTGCTTTGGAACATGTTTTCTAAGGAAGTTGAATTGGCAGACTCAATGCAGACTCTCTTCAGGGGCAACAGCCTGGCTAGCAAAATAATGACTTTCTGTTTTAAGGTATGTCTGGCCTTAATGAAACTGATTTTACAGAGTAGAGAGAGGAGTTGAACGCAGAACTAAATGGACTGAAAATATTTTGCTGTTTCTGAAACTTTTCAGATCTAGAACCCATTTGATCAAATACATGAAATCTAATCCTTCACTGGCAAACATACTACAGTATATGCACACAGGTGGTATTAAGAATATTTATATACCACCTTTCAACAAAAAGTAGTTTACATAGCAAAATAGATTAGTAAATGGTTCCCTGTCCTTACTCAGTCTAAAAAAAGGCGCAGAAGACACACCCACTGGAAAAGGTACATGCTGGCATGAAGAGGGGCAGTTACTCCCCCACCCTGCTAAATATGAGGATGCCACTTTAAAAGGTTCCTCTTTGCCCAGTTAGCAGGAAAAAAGTTTGTAAATGAGCCTGAGGAGGGTAGAGTGTGTGAGCCCAAGTTGTGCCACAGTTCATTTTCATCAAAGCAACTCTGTTGAGACATCTGAACTGGGCCAATGTGTAGTTCCACTTGGATTAAAAAGTTTTACTTGTCAATTAAATGGCTGATAAAATAATACATTTGCACTTTAAAAGAAACAGTGAAGATGACATGAATTTATAATAACAAATTGGATGGAACTGTTTTGTGCAGGTATACGGTGCTACCTATCTACAGAAGCTTTTGGAGCCTCTATTGAGGACAGTAATTGCATCTCCTGAATGGCAACATGTTAGCTTCGAGGTGGACCCTACAAGGTTTGCATTTAGGGAAGGGGGGAAGGCACAGGGAGGTGGCAAAAAGAAGGCTGCAATATTGTTTTCCCTTTCCTCCAACAAATGTTTCATTGGGGTACAATTGTGTCTTCTGGTCCTTCACTTCTTTTATAGCTCTGGGACTCAGATTTTACTGTGTAGGTGGCTCATGTGTTTGTTTCCCCCTTGTGGGTTTGGAGCCACTTAGGTGGCTCTATTGGCCTTGTTTTCCTTGTAAAAGAGACAGGTCATGAGCTTCCAGGCCTGCCATGTGGTTGACCCTCCAGTTACCTGCAGCCTGCTATGATCATGTATCCCTTTATACAGTGGGCTGGAGAACCAAAGCAATAATGTTGCAGTTCATCACTTGGTCAGATTTGGTTAATTCCAGGTAAATATGGAGTTCTCTGCCTAATTTGTCCTGTTGCGGGTTCAGTAACTGATGCATCTGTGCACTCACATACTCGCACTCCTCTCTTAACATCGAACTATCATTGCCCGCTTTCAGGTTAAAAATGTGAATCATTTCATGTGGCAGGCTTTAAATCACAGAATTAAAGTTTAATGTTGCATAAGACTGAATTTTAATTAATGTATTAATTTAATATTTAGTCAACATTTATTTGCTGCAGAAATTCACACAAATATACAATATAATTGAGGATTATCTCGCTTGGTGGGTGGAGGATCAGTCTCTTCTGGCCCTGGCAGTATTTTTTCCCCACATTTTTATACTGCCTTTCCTCCAAGGAGCTCAGGGTGGTATATATGGTTTCTCCTCTCCTCTTGTTCTTGCGACAACCCTGTGAAGGTAGGTTAGGCTGAGTGAGTGGCCCAAGGTCATCCAGGAACCTTTGTGGATGAGCTGCAAGGATTTGAACCTGGAACTTCTAGGTTTAAGTCCAACACCTATTCTGAGGAGGCGGTTGAGGTCCTGGATCATTGCCTGGAGGCAGTTGGGGCCTGGATGTGGGCGAACGAGCTGAAATTAAATCCAGATAAGACAGAGGTGCTCCTGGTCCAGAAATCCACAGCTCGGGTATTGGACTATCGCCTTGCTCTGAATGGGGTTGCACTCCCTCTGAAGGAGCAGGTCCGCAGTTTGGGGGTTCTCCTGGATCCACAGCTGCTCCTGGAATCCCTGGTGGCAGCGATGGCCAGGGGAGCCTTTGCTCAGCTTCGGCTGATTTGTCAGCTGCGACCATACCTGAGCTACGCAGACCTGGCCACGGTGACCCACGCCCTAGTGACATCCAGATTAGATTATTGCAGTGCACTCTATGTGGGGCTGCCTCTGAAGACAGTCCGGAAATAACAATTAGTGCAGAACGCGGCTGCTCGTGTGGTTGCTGGGGCTCGTCGGTTCGACTCTGTCGAGCCATTGCTTTGGCGGCTACAAGGATTGCTGGTTCCTTTCTGGGCCCGATTCAAAGTGCTAGTTTTGACCTTTAAAGCCCTTTACGGCTCGGGTCCAGGGTATTTGAGGGACCGCCTCCTTCCATATAATCCTAGCCGTACTCTTAGGTCATCTGGGGGGGGAGGGGCTCTGACTGTGCCGCCACCAGGAGAGGTGAGGGGTATTGCAGCCAGGAATAAGGGCTTCTTGGTGGTGGCCCCCCAATTCTGGAATACCCTCCCCTTAGAATTAAGAACTGTTCCCTCTTTGGCAACATTCCAGCAGGGGCTGAAGACTTTTTATTCAAACAAGCCTTTAACTGTTTTATTCAAACAAGCCAGTCAACAGACAGGCAGGCTGGCATTTTTTTACATTCTTTTTAAATTGTGGGATCCATGGGGCTTGTTGTTTTTTAAATTTTAACTGTTTTTAAAATTGTTTTTAATATTGCTTTAATTGTACATATTGTGGTTTGCTGTACTGTCTTTTAATGTTGTAAGCCGCCTTGGGAGCCCTTGGGCAGAAAGGCGGGATAGAAATTGAATAAATAATAATAAATAACACCAGAACTACTATTCCATCCAAAGTCCTGGCCCTTCCATCCAGAGTGAGGGGCAGAGGTATAACTCAGGGACTAGCTGAGGATAAAGATAACAAATACAGAAACATGGCCATTGGTGATACAGTCCCAGGCTTTTGGAACAATCTATGTGCCTGTCTTGCAGACTGGAGTCCAGTGAAAGCCTTGAGGACAATCAGCGAAGCCTTCTTCAGATGACTGAGAAATTCTTCCATGCCATTATTACCTCCTCAGCTGAGTTCCCACCCCAACTTCGAAGCGTTTGCCACTGCCTGTATCAGGTAGGCCTAAACCCAGCAATGTTTGTGTTTTTAGCTTTTTTCCCCCTTGGAGCCATTATGAAAAGAAAAAAGTCCTCTTATTCGTCACACAAGGGGAAAGTCCCCCCCCCTTGTGTGTTTTGATTCTTCCAGTATGGTGCGGTATCAGCTTCAAGGCAGCGTTGATCACCATATAGTCTGCCTCCCTTCCCAGCTTTTTGACTCATAGGACTGGGGACTCATGGGCAGACCATAATAGAGGGAGCCATAACCCAGTGGTAGAGTTCATATTTTGCATGAAGAAGGTTCCAGGTTCATTCCCTGGCACCCTCAATTGAAAGAATCTTGCGGAGCAGGGCTAGGAAAGCCCTAAACCTATTTATTTTGTGTTTCATTCTATTTAAAGCGTTTTTATACCACCATTCCCGCAAAAGTGGCACCTTCAAGGAACACCTTTAGAGCGTTTTATATCTCCCTCAGATAGCTCAGGGTGGCATATGGCACTTTTATCTTCTCAACAACCTTATGAGGGGTAGGCTGACAGAGTGGTTAGCCTGAGGTCCCCCAGGGGCATCCAGGCTGGGTGGAGAATTAAACCAGTGCTCTTTGCTCTTGGTGCATCTTCTACCCACTATGCTAGATTTCCTGGGAGCTTGGACTAGAGGAGCTGACTGTTGTATAAGGCACCTTCCTTCATTAATGACCCTGTTCCACTTCGTTTCCTTGTCCTTCCTTAACTGTTTTATCTTCATGCCTCTCGGCTGGGGGATGCACAGTGTGTGACTTGTTGTCTCTCCACAACTAAGAAACCAGCTTTCAAAAATGGGAATGAAATAAAAATTGTTGCTTGTATAGCTGGTTTTTCCTTTAAAGCTGCTTTGGAAGAATGTAGGCTATTTTAATAAAGAATATCAGGCAGCTGTTTCCAATGAGCTTTTTTCAAATGGTTATAAACCACCAAGTGTGGATTAGATTTCAATGTTCCTACATTTATTTAGTACAAAATTGCTGGAGTTGTGCAGTAGGAACGAGAGTGGAGTTTATCTTGAGAGATTCATCTGTGATTATGTCTCCACGGAATGCGTATATTTGTTGCATGTGATTTTTGTCAGTGGTGGCCCAAGAACTTGGGGCACCTGAGGCTATCATCTTGCAGGGTTCCCTGGGAGTAGTCCCCACTGAACACAATGGGGCTTTCTTCTGAGTGGACATGCATAGGATTGCTGTGTGAACAACATGCCCACTTCTGTTTCCTTCATTGTCTTTGTTTACTTTGCCCTTTGTTCAGTGTTGAACACTGACGTATGTTCCTAGCTGTGCATGCACTGTGTTTGGAAAGGAAGAAGATGGAGTGGAGGAGAGAAAACCACTTGCCTCAAGCGCCTAGCCCACAACTCTACTCTCTGCTACACTTTCTCTTCAGCTCCATCCTCTTGCTTTTTAAATCCAGGCAGGAGAAGCAATGGTGGAGGATGAGGCAGAAAGGCAGGAGTGGTAGCTCACCTGCCCTCTCAGATGACATGAGTCAGCTGAATGTACAGGCCTGCTCTGATTTTTTTTTTTTGTTAGGTAGCCACAATGGAAACCACTTAAAAATACCTTGTATGCTAATGTCATTCATTAAGAGAAAAGCACAGCTGTTTTTCTTGCCAAGTGAAAATAGATTTGACCACTCAGTCATAGCTTTAACTTCCATTGTATATGAGGACAGCTGAGTCTGCATTTTCTAGTTTTGATGCAGATCTTGTGCATGCAACTAGTGGTGGATGGGGGCGGGGCGAAGGGTGCAAATGCCCTGGCATCGGATATGACGATGCCAGCTGCACCCCTGCTGCACCACCACCCCCGCCACTGTTGCCCGAGTAGGAGTGCGAAGCAATTCCGGGAAGCGGTTTCCACAGCTAGTTCTACCCATAAAAGCCATTTCCTGGAGCAGCTGGTAGCTGTGCCGTTTCGGGAAGCTGCTTCTGTGGCCAGAAGTACATAAGAACAGAAGAAGAGCCCTGCTGGATCAGGCCAAAGGCCCATCTAGTCCAGCTTCCTGTATCTCACAGCAGCCCCACCAGGTGCCCCAGGGAGGCATGAGACAACAAAATGCTTGCATCCTGTCGCCACTCCCTTGCACCCAGTACTCTGAAGTAGCCTACTACTAATGTAAGGAGGTTACAACCCATCATTGCCTATAGCCCACAATGGACTTTTCTTCCAGAAATCTGTCCAATCCCCCTTTAAAGGCATCAAGACCAGATGCCATCACCACCTCCTGTGGCAAAGAGTTCCACAGATTAACTACCCGCTGGGTAAAAAAGTACTTCCTTTTACCTGTTTTAACTCTCCCAACCCTCAGTTTTAGCGGATGCCCCCTGGTTATGGTGTTTTGAGAGAGGGAAAAGAACATCCCTCTATCGACTCTATCTCTTCCATGCATAATTTTGTATGTCTCAATCATGTCACCCCTCAGGCGCCTTTTTTATAGGCTGAAGAGCCCCAAACACTGCAGTCTTTCTTCATAAGGGAGGTGCCCCAGCCCCGTAATCATTTAGTAGCTGCGGAAGCTGCTTCCCAAGGCAGGTCAGCTACCAAGTGGTGCCTGCCCCTTCTTGGATGGGTGGGTGACACTTGATAGCCACACAGAATCGCTCTGAGTGGGGGCAGCACCTGCAGGTGGTGGGGCTCACCCTTGGAGGTGTGCCCCCAGGCACCAACTGCCCCAGGATCGCCTCTGTATGTAACGAGTTTCAGTCACTTCAATTCAAGGTGCCCTCCAAAGTAATACATAGTGAGGGTTAGTTCCCCATAAGCTATGGAAGTTACAGCCAATTCCCTATAGATGGTGGTTAGGCTTGTTCTGAAACTTGTATTCTGTCACAGTGTGATGGATGGGCACCATGTGAAATGTGTGAGTTGCATCCTGTTTGGGGGAAAAGTCGTGTGTATGCCACAGTGGGCTGTGTGCCATTCTACGAACAACATTTCTAACCCCTAAATTCTTCAAAGTTTCTAACTTCATACCTGTGTGTGGTGCAAGCTTCTGTTGCTTGAGTTGGGTGGGATATATGGCAGGCACTTCCTGTAATCCTTTGCAGGATGGGAGACCTCAGTCTTCATTTGTTTTTGGTATATTGTATATACACAAAGTCATATGGAAAAACCTGATTCTTCTCATGAACTGGGTGCTGAGATGTCAAAGAACCATATGGAAGTCCTATTAAGATGTTACCAGACACACAGAGAACCACTTTGCTGAGAGAGTGCAATCCTGCTTGTGAATATATTGGGAGAAATTTATTTGGCTCCTTGCAAAACGCATTCTGAGTGTTGCGTATAAAGCTGCACAACAAATTGTGTGTAATTAGCAAATAAATGCACTTTGAAAAATTCTTATGCTAGCCAGAAATAGTAGAAATGATAAGAGCCCGACATTTGCTTGCTTTGCATCTAGTACGTTGTGAATAAATTGTGGTTGCCTACGTCAAATACAAACTCCATCAGTGTTTATATTTCATTTTTTGTTCTTTTTACATTTTGATCATGTAATTTTGTGTACAAGTCAACATTGGGGTTTTTTGTTGCTGTATGTGGTTGGTGCTGTGACTTGTTTGTGCTCATCTCTGTTCTGTAGGCAACTTGCTACTCTCTCCTGAATAAAGCTACCGTAAAAGAAAAAAAGGAAAACAAAAAATCAGTAAGTCGTTTTGGAGAAGTTTTATTAGCCATTTCTTTCAAAGCATACGCACCTGCATACATGCACATGCGCACACATCCACCCTTTCCCCAATTTCTGTTTTGCTCTCTGTTCCAAAAGAAAAAAAAAGTCTGCACTTGACTCTCATTGTTAAATCATTCTACTAATTCTGGCACCAAAGAGCTTTCATTTCAATTAACACTGGACTGAAGTCACTTTTTTTCTTTAAAAAAATATTCTCTGTGTGTCTCTTCGGTTCCACATCAGAAGGCAAATCTACAGCTCCACACCAGCATTCTGATGACCCTCTGTTTGTCACCACTTACAGTTCAAGGGAAAGTAAGAAAACAAGAGGCAAGACATTTTTGCACAGGGCCCACCAGAAAAAAGGACATATGTTTAGAAAGAATTTGACATTCTTTTCCGCTTTCCCTCAGTGGCATTGAGGATGAATCACTAGAAACAGTTTAATACAAAATACCAAAAGTCATAGGATTAATATTAGTGAAGAGGTTAACCTTCATTGCAAGGTTGTCTATAGCGGTTTTAATTGCAGTGTTTTGAAGTACCAAGAAGCAGAAAACTGTTAGTTGTATGTCCAAGACAATTTAATTTGACTCCCACTTTCAAAACGTGCTAGACTGAGCAAAACATCCAGAAGATCTCAAAGGGTGTTCACCATTTTTGGGGTGGAGTACAAGGTGTGCGTTCAAATGGATTGACCTTGCTTTTCAACTTTCCCTTCCAAGAGTAAAAGAGAAACAACTCCAGGCCCTCTGTGAAAAGATCTGGTTTTGCTTTTTGTAGGTCTTCAGAAAGTGTTCATATACCATGCTGTAGTTGCAGGTGGGGAGAGACCTATATGTTTTTAACCATAAAATTATAATGCTACTTACTGAAGTATTGGTACTTAATTCACTTGCAGAAAACAAAACAAATAATTTCATGTGAACTATTAGTTTTGGACAGGTTGTGTATGGCTTGGAGATGTGTTTTGCCTCGTCAGCCATTTGCACTTTATCTACGTGTGCTTGGAGAGAGGGAACCCAAGTTGGTTATTATGTAAAAAATGACTCTGTGGTTCAGGGGATATATTAAGTCCATATGCCCTATAAGATACCAAGGCTTACGATGTTTCTCTTCTCTCTAACAGCGCAATCCTAAAAGGCATGTAGCGCTGACGCAATGTTGTTGCGTCACCAAGCAGCACCCCTGCGTCGGCGCTAAAGCTCTGAAGCTGATGCTACTCGTAGAGTCTGCTTCAGAGTGCCGATGGAGAGCCTCCCTTGTGCCGACCGAAGCTGGTCAGTGCGAGGGAGGCTTTGTATTGTGCCGAGGCGGCACGGGGATTGGTGGGAGGGAGGGAAGCGGGGGCGAGACTTGGGTGGGGCGGGGGCAGGTTCGGGAGGTGGCTGGATGGCCACATCCTAAGCCCGTCTGCGAGGCTGCACAGCCCCGATTCGGGCCGCACAGTCTCCTCAGATCTGCGCCTGCTCTTTAGCGGGTGCAGATCCGAGGAGCACATAGGGGAGGCTCCAGCCTCTCCTAAACAGCGTTGGATATGACGCTGGCCCATTGGCCTCGCCAGTCCGACGCTGTTTAGGGTTGCACCCTAAGTTAAGTTTCCAATGCACCACTGTGGTGCAGTTAGCCCACACAGTGCTTCAGGGGTAGTAGTTTCTCTGAAGCAATGACTCTTAGAGTGCAATCTAGAGTTAGGCCGGCATAAGCTAAGCCTGCAAATTTTGGCTAGCACAAGGGCCACCATAAAGCGTGTTTGGTCTACTCTCAGGGTGAGGGAGGATGGCTCACGTCTGTGTGCTGGCCTCTCTGACTCAGAGAGTGGTCCAAACACGCTTTACAGTGTCCCTGGTGCTGGTTTAGCTGATGCCGGCCTAACTCAGTGTAGGATTGCGTCCTTAATGAAATATTTGCCAAGAGTCAAAACTCCATGCTCTTCAAATTGACCAAAACATGAGTATAAACAACGCTGCTTACCAGCAAAGTAGAGCAGATACACTTCTCGCCCAATTGCCAGGCTATAAAGTAATTAGCTGGAATTGTTACTACCTCAGTATGCTATACCCAGTCTGCTTGAGGGACAGAAAAGGGCTATCAGCAACACACAACTTTTATAGGCTTCTTACCCCTTAATTACAGGGAATTCAAGCCTATCTTTAACTTAGAATACCCCACAGCAATTACTTTAGCTAACTGTAAAGCCTCAGCAGCAAAGCCTGGATTTAGTTGCTACCAAGTTCACCATGTACTCGCAAGGACAAGCTGAAAAGCTTAAAGATCATTATTTAAAGAATAATAAGTAATTTGGTTATATCTCTTTGAGAAAAGGCATGAAAGGGTAAAGACCCATGAGACAACACAGGACAGCAGAACACAATAGAGCTGTGCTCCTAAAACTTACTGAACTTATCACTTACAAAGCATCTGTTTAGTAGAGGTGGATTGTTTAACCCATCCTGCTAAGTTGGATAAAGCTGCACGTCCATGCTGGAACAAATGATGCATCATGGGAGTATCTTGAAGAACATCTCAAAATGCCAAACTCAGAACAAACTCCTTTAGGTGATCTTTAGGTGACCACTTTCGCAGTGGTCATCCAATCAGGGGATCAGGCCTGAATCTCCTGATGGATAATACAATGCCAAAAGGTTACTACAAGTTTTGTAGCTCACTAAGTGGCATCTCACACAGCTGTACTCAATCTCCTAATCAAGGTGTCCTTGGGTACCAAGCTCTGCAGTTTACTCCCACAGAATTCTGTTGGCTAGAAGCAATTCTGATAAGAGCAAAGTGCTTTCTGTTTTTACAAGTCAAAGATGATTTCCCAACACTAACACTTAATGGTTTTGCCCTCTTACAATGAATTCAATTAAATAAGATGGAATCCATTTAAACAAGATGGAGTCAGACTGGTGGCCTAGTCTTGCATGTTCTTTACAACTTGGTATCAACTAAATCTTTCTTTAAGGGCTGTGCTCTGCAAATTAAATAGATACTTGCTACTAGAAGAGGTGCTTCCAGCTCCATTCCTGTTGGCTGTATAACAGGGTGGCTTTAGTGTTCCTGCTCTGATTGGAATCCGAATTTTTCCTTTCCCCTTCCCTTCCTCTGTTTTGGCTAGTCAAGGTGGGACATTGAATAATGAGGACACTCCATGCCCACATCTAGGTGCATTACTTACTCGTTGCTGCAGCAGCCTTATAGCACGGCAGAAAATGCCCTTCCTAGCTGCTGATGCTTTAAACACCCCGGGGTGGGGGCGGGAAGTGTTGGGGAAGTGTGTGGTTTTGGTCTGCCAGTTGTTATCTCTCAATATATGCTTTGGAAAAAATATCCTGTTCCAAAGGGTGCAGAATGAGCTTTTTCAGAATTTTTCCATACATAAAAAAACCCAACCAACCCTTTACAGGCTTTTGAAAGCCTTGTGTTAGCACTGAAAATCTTAGCCACCAAATATTCAGTGCATCTCTGACCTGATCCCCACATTACACAAAGTGAGAGAATAGACTGAAGTGGTAGAATTCTGGTCTTTTCCACGTCAGGTTGCACGTAGGGTATTTTAAAAAGAGAAACAAATCCTGCGTATAGTAAAGGGAGAGACCTGTGCTAAACAGCGTGTGCATGTTTATAAAAACGAGTGGAGAGGAGGGGGTTGCATATGGGAGTATTTTGAAGTATCACCCCACACCTGCAGTCTGAAGTGAAGCAGTCTAGAGTTTCTACTACCTTGCTCTGTCTGGAAGTATTTAAAAATGGTGTTATTTACTTTACGCAGAAGTAAGCCCATTGTAATCATTAAGACAGGCTATAATCCTTTCTTACTGATCACAAACACACACTTCTATGTATAACATGTAGGTTGAATCTTAGTTAATAGATATGAATATTTCAGTTTTCAGGGTTTAATGTTTTAATGCCAGAAAAAAAAACCTCACATGCCACCAGTGAGGGTTATCTGTTATATTTTGCCTATAATAAACAACTTTAGAAAGTACAGTTGGCCCTGGTATAAGCAGGGGGGGAGAGAATCGGTTGCAGGACCGCCTGCAGATACTGGAGTCCATGGAAAGCCTTTAAAGGTGCTGCCGGTCATGTGCAGGAGGCTTTTTGAGGCCCTGAGTGGACACTTCTGGTTGCTTCAGGGAGGTCAAATGAGGTTCTCCAGCATGGTTTGGCACCGGCACCGATTTAAATCTGCGGTTGCTGTACTGTAGCTGCGGATAAAGAGGGCCCAATGTACATTTTCAACCTCTTCTCACCATTTTCAGACTTGAGAAATGTCAATGTGGCAGCAAAACGAACTAAAGGCTGTGATGATATAACTATTCTATTTTTTTGCAAGGAACGTTTTGTTTCGTAAGTTTAAAATTCATGAGGCTGAGGCTGCTATCCCATACACACTTCCCTGGGAGTAAGTCCCATTGAACTCAATAGGCTAGCATCTGAGTAACTCCCCTTTTTATATGTATTTTATATGCTGTAAAATACCCCCCCCCTTTTCTTTTGGAATTGATATGGTGAAGAGAGGGAGAAACACATCTAGAGGCTCTGTGGGGGAGGCAGGTGTGTGCACCACATTACTTTTCTCCACCTCACCCCCCGCATGAATGAATGAGAGTTTCTCTCCACAGCAGAGTCCCCTCTTCTTCCTGTTCCTTCCCCTGCTGCTGCATCCCACTCCTGGCCAGCCTGAGCCCCACAATGATTGGCCCAATTGTTTCCTCAAGCAGGGCAGCAGATGTTGTGCTTCATACCAATGGCTGTCCCTTGGCCTTGCAACCATTTGCTAGACACCATGAGGAAACTGAGTTGTCTTGGTGACTTGGTACCTAAAATTTATTGAGCCCTGACATTGGGCCACTTTGTATGTGACACATGGAAGACGTTTATGTGTAAAGGTTTTGGCATTCTTGAAGTGGCCCTGACTCTATTGGGGCACATTCATATTTTTTCGCCCCAGCAGTTGTGCCTTGTCCTATAGTCACTTAGTTTAGTTCTGATCACAGGGCTTGTCAGGTGTGGGTAGAAACAAGCACCAGTGGCCCTGGGAACCATTTGGCACCAAAGCAGGTGGTGCCCCAAACCTTCTCACTTGTAAACCCAAACCGTGGTCAGAGAGCAATTTTCAACCTTTTTCCCTGACAAGACACTGATCTCTATATGGTTTTTGCATCTTGTGGTGTCACTTCCAGGGGACCCTTCCAGGTTCTGCGACTCTGTTTTTAGGCCCTAAAAACAGAGCTGCAGGAACCTGAAAGTTTTTCAATCACTGTGCTCCAAACTTCTGCAGCATACCTATGGCATAAAAATGTGCCAAAGCACACAAGTTGAAAATTGCTGCATTAGAGGGACCCGCCCCCAAAATGAACAGACTGTGTGTTGCACCTCCTTCACTTTTGCAGGGTCTTAAATTTGAACTTGCAGCTTGTTTTTCATAGTTCAGTTCACATTGGTTTATATTTTACTTATTTGAAATTTGTAAGAAAAACAGATCTTGAAGGTCAGTAGTTCTTTATTTTATGTTAAAAGCATGCACAAAGATGAGGCACATTACAAGATGAAAAGATTTGTGGAAACATTCTAACACTTTTTCCCTTCAAATAAATTAATGGAGCTCTGCATGGTTCTGTGAACATGTTATTTGCCATCATTAATACTGTAGATATGTCTTTACTTTCCCACATGGATACAGGGGTGCTTTGGGCTGTTTTTCAGCAATGGCTACTCAGGACTTCTATGAATAACATTTCCATTCCTGCTCCATTGAAAGTTGCTGCTAATATATGCTTGAAGCAAATATTTCTTTCCCATATTAGGATTTGAGTGCTTTGACTTGAATAGGTGAGTGTTGAACAATCCAGAAGTTAAGAAACTCTGGTCTGTCTTCAGATTAGTATACTTTGAACTGGCTTTTTGCTTTCTTGTTCTAATTATACAGATTTGTTCATACATTAGCCACCATAAGATGGTTGTGTGCCTGTGTACACACATGTGTGTGAGGGGGAAATGTTGGAGTCAGATTGTGCTTCATCTCCACTGTCAATAAATAACACTTTCCTTGTCTTCCGGTAACAATTTACAACCCGAGCTTGTTTACCTAGATAAATTGTTTAATTCATTTTGGCACCCTATTCTATTTCCATGCCGTACAGTGGCATGTGCAAAAGGATTAACCATGAATAGGGAGTTGAGACTTCTCTCTCTTTAAAAATTCCTTGCTTGTGTTCTTTTCTTTCCCATTGAAATGATCTCTCTTTATCCAGCTCCAACTTCTTACTCTTTAGGTTGTCAGCCAGCGGTTCCCCCAGAACAGCATTGGAGCTGTGGGAAGTGCCATGTTCTTGAGGTTCATCAATCCTGCAATTGTCTCCCCATATGAGGCTGGGATATTGGATAAAAAGCCACCACCTAGAATTGAGAGGGGCTTGAAGTTAATGTCAAAGGTGAAGAAATCCTGTTGTGTTTTGTGGTGGGCAGCTGCTGGCGCACATAATCAACATGCCATAGTTTCTTTTGATTGGGAGAGTGACATGAAGTCCTCTGTGCTTCCCCCTCATTCTTAGCCTCTTGAGTGCCAGCACAGAGCTCTAAGATTGATATCCAGTGTTATTTCAGCTACAGCTTTTTGGCTTATCTGAACATTAAGTTTGCAAACCAGGATGTGAAAACAGACCTAAACCTTGTTTCAGTGTTTCTCTGCATCCTGGGTTGTTGGCCATAGCATAAACCAATGTTTTTGTGCTTGGATGAGACAGAGCCCTGGTTTAAATAAACGTGGAGGCTGCAACACCACACCTGTGAGCATTTTCCCCTTGCTGGTGTTGCAATTATTCTGGGTGAGGCGGGAGGGTGGAACTGGGCACGGGGAGGGACGAAGTGGGGGTGGGATCAGTGGCAACCTTCGGAGGCCTTCACCTCTGCACCCACAAAATAGCCAGTGCAGAGGTGAGGAGACCCGTTGACTTGACCACCCTGCATCCTTACACAGGGAAAAGGGGTGAATGTCCCCTTCCTCCAAGTAGCCTGCTGGCTACCACTGGATGCAGCAGTAGCCATTTGGCTACCGGTGTGCCCATGACAGCCTGCCCGCTCAGGATTGGGCTATAGAGCATTAGTTGGTGAAACTGTACTTCTTTGGTGTGTGTGTGTGTGTAGTAAAATCAAACAGTTCATAGAATGATTTGATACATAAAAACTATTTTCACTTCCCCTCCATATGTAGACTAACTGCACTTTTTGGTTCTATCCTCAACCTTCGTATGTTCAGAAATTGAGAACTATTTGTACAGTCAGGAATCTTGATTGCTTTAGGGTTCCCAATTACATTATGGCTGGGAGCAGGTCCAGTAGAGGTTGGGGTGGGTTTTGTATGCCAGTCCCACTACATGTACTGTAGAGGGAAGGTGAGAGCTACCCACTAACCTTTATACCCGCAAAATGTCAGACAGCTCAGATTAAAATGAGCTGCCAAAATAACGGGAGAGATTGCATGCATAGCTTGTCCTACAGCAGTTGCTTTACCCATTTTATGTATTTCCTTAGGTACTACAAAGCATTGCCAACCATGTCTTGTTTACAAAGGAGGAACACATGCGGCATTTTAATGACTTTGTCAAAAGCAACTTTGATGCAGCACGGAGGTAAAGTGTCAAGAATACTGAATTCTTTTTTTAAAAAAGTGTTGTACATGTACATATTGATCAATAAAGTAATCTAGTAGATTTTGATAAAAATCACCTTTGTTTCTGGATACAATGGCATAGAAGAGTGCGGCTCATGCTGAGTTAGAGAGAATTACAAGAGACTTACCAGAATTGACACTGGTATTGCATGTATCCTGGTGCTGAGTCCAGGAAGGTTCCCCACCCGTTATATGTGGCTCGGGGAGGGGGGGAGTAAGCTGTGATGTACTAGAGGGAAAATTTGATGTGCAGTTTCCCTTGCCCATACTTTAGATGCTCTGTGAGCATAAATAGGGCTGTGGAGGTTCACTACTTCAGCTGCATTGCTGTAACAACCAGATGCCCAGCAATCAACCACCACCACCCTTCCTTGAATCATTTGAATGGTACCTACCCTGGTAATTTTTTAAACACTTAACGATGAACATTGTACCATCCAACAACAATGTACTTTAAAAAAAAAAAAAAAAGCTGCTTAGACAATCTTGTTAAACACAATGATAATTTCTGTTTGTAGGTTTTTTCTTAACATTGCATCGGATTGCCCAGCCAGCGACACGGTCAATCATAGCCTCTCCTTCATCAGTGATGGCAATGTGCTTGCACTCCATCGTCTGCTTTGGAACAATCAGGAGAAAATTGGCCAGTACCTTTCCAGCAACAGGTAGAAACTCTGTGTGGTGTTCATATGGTTGGCTTGGTTCAGAGTGATACTTGAGTGCACACTTCAGGGACTGCTGTGGGCAGTTTTCCCTTTTCAGAGTCATATGTTCACCATGTGGACAAGGTATCTATTTTGGATTGATTTTACCTTTACATTTTAATTCATAGTTTCCCTCCATTTTTGTTGAGACTTGTTCGTCTTTGATAAATTAGTACTTGTGGTCACATGCACCACTTGTTGTCTTGCAAGGAGACTATTTGCACTTTGGCAAGTGAGCAAGTCTCAGTTCCCTGATATGTAAAATGGCAAGCATCTTGATATCTCTCCAGTAACAGGCACAAGGTTTTCTGGCCTGTTGTTTTTGCTTTGCTTCACTGATAAGACCAGAATGCCATAACAAAACATGTGCTTTTTGTGTTTTGAAGCTCCAAATTTGGTTCCCTAGTATTTCCTTTTTAGTGGTTTAGCAACCAGTTTTGGAAAAGATCTCTGTTATTGAAGACTGAGGCTGCCAAGCTGACTAAGAGCTGATTGACTTATAATATAAGGAGCTTTTGTATTACTATACATAGGTTGAGTATCCTTTATCTGTATCATTTTTAAAATGTTTTATTTGTGGGCTGGTCTTTTGACTATAACAAAGTTTTATCCCTCCCTCCCTCCCTCCCTCCAGACTGCTTGGGATGGGAAGATATCTGGATTTAGGATTTCTCTGGATTTTGAAATAATTGCATAAATATAATGAGAAATACTTCATCTTGCTCTTTTCACTGTTAACCATACGAGTGTCTGCTGGCCTCTGACATTTCAACAATGGCACACATCACAGAGTAGAGAATAGAACTTACAGCCTGTATGTGGGACTGAGCACAAGACCTAGTGTTCACACTGTAGAAAATTTTAAAATGTCTGGATTCTCCTCTAGGGACCACAAAGCTGTTGGAAGGCGACCCTTTGACAAAATGGCAACTCTGCTTGCATACCTTGGTCCTCCTGAGCACAAGCCTGTGGCAGACACGCAGTGGTCCAGTATAAATCTCACCAGTTCCAAATTTGAAGAGTTTATGACAAGGTAATTGATCTGTGAATACTTGTGACTTTATTGTTATAATCTTTAGTAATAGTAGTAGTTAATAATGGTCGTAGCTTTAACCATTAGTTGATAGCAACAGGCAAAACAGTTCAACCAGGAAAGAAAAGGCTGTGATGACATTGTCTTACAATCAATTTTCTTTCCTGGTTGAATGCTCATACCTTTACCTCTGTCTTACTTCTAACAAAACATCTTAGATTTTTCCATGCCAGTTAAGTCAGATCATAGGCATAATCATGTGAATGAATTTGTGTGTGCTGAAAGTGTCCAGAACAGACGCGGCAAGCATAAATTGATGTCTCTGTCTTGTTGCTTCTTAGGCACCAGGTGCATGAGAAGGAAGAGTTCAAGGCCCTGAAAACACTAAATATTTTCTACCAAGCTGGGACATCAAAAGCTGGCAATCCTGTTTTCTACTACATCGCTCGCCGGTAAGAGAACTTTTCTTTCTCTCCGTTTCCCACCTCCCTATCTCTGCTTAATGTATCTATGTATCTTCTGAACTACTTGTTTTGAATTACCTTTTATAGGCCGTTGTTAAGATTAGGGTGCCAGCCCAAAGGTTTATCAATAAAAAAGGGTATTGGCTGGGTGTATAAAGTTTTTCATGAAATAATTTTTGCAGTGCTACCATGAGGTTGTGTGTTTTTGTTTTTGCAAAAAGGTGGCATGTACATCTTTTAAGTGAATAAGTGGAAAGTTATATATTCCAATAATGAAAACTGGCTTTGAGGGAGATAAAGGCATATGACTGTGTAATGTTTGCTGGTGAAATGAAGTAGCATGTTAGAGTCTTTATAATAACACTTTCATTATGACAAAGGCTCTCTCTCTCTCTCTCTCTCTCTCTCTCTCTCTCTCTCTCTCTCTC
>JAJKFI010000079.1:3462736-3488290 GCA_029204185.1 Lerista edwardsae
TCTCTCTCTCTCTCTCTCTCTCTCTCTCTCTCTCTCTCTCTCTCTCTGTGCTTTACTGGTGGTGCTTTACTTATCAAGATTATAGACTTTAAGCAACAAGTGCTACCCATATTGCTGAATGTAACAATTTCAGGGCCCAGAATGGGTGTCGCATGCAGATAGACAAGTGGTTGGAATTGCATTGGCTGTGCACAGGATGACTGGCTTGGATGTCACAAACCTCATGCCCTTCAGTGATTTGCAAAATTTTGGTTAGTGAGGTGACAATTGCCGACCAAAAAGTTACTTCCTTTATGGGGTCAGAGAATTACTGGAATTGTTTGAACAGTTTTCAGAGTAAGCAGAGGGCTGCTTGCATGAGAAATCAGTCTGGTGGGAGATCTGTGAGCTATAATTGCATTATTTATTTATTGAATTTCATGCAAATTCAAAGAATTAAATGCAAAGAAGGTATAGTAGTTTCTCAGTCTATCCTTTTCTTTTTTTTCCAGAATAGTCTCCCAGCATCTGAGTCCTTTGAGTTTTTTTGCTGAGCTATTGTCTTCATTTCTGTAACTTGCGTCCTGTACCGTCAGTTTAATCTTTCCATTCACTGCTCATACTACGGAATACAGAAACTTCCTTAACTGCAGTTTAAGTTTGTTTCAAATAGTCCATCTTGACGTTTACAATGAGCTTGACTTATGTTACAGAAAAAAGAAACACTGGGTTTCAAACATATATTGAACAACAAAAGCCATTGAATTCCTTGATTCATCATTTGAGAAATTTAACACCACTGTGGAAAAACTGAGTTAGAAACCAAGCACTTCTTTAAGCTATGGATTTGCTAACAAATTAGAAAACAACAAATTGATGTGGTTGTAGATTCATTGAATCGACTCAGAGACTTCCTGCATTTTTAAGTTACAATCCAAGTTATAAAAGGGCCAATTTCAAAGTGTATACTCGCAGACAAAGAAATGACACACAGAACAGTGAAAAGGGTTGGAGTTGGGATGACAGGAGCATTGCCAGGTGAGGAAATGCTAGTAATTTTGTGAGGTGCTTTGGTAGTTTCTTTGTGGGTTGCCATAGTACAGTTGGTGTAGTTGTTCCCTGCTGGGGGAGTAGTTGATGCACCATCCATCTGAGGTTCATGCAACATCATGACCACCAAGATAGGCCAGAACCATTTCAGCAGCCTATTCATCCTGCAGTTTGAACAGGGAACATCAGTTTTGAACAAAATTAGCATTTCTAGATTACATGTTGGTTTTCAGAAGGATCTGTCCAAGAGTGGATTTACAGCAGAATTCTAAGCATATTTTCCCAAGAACCTCGAGAGAGTTTATAGGGGCTGATTCTCTATAACTTAGAATGGTAGGCCTAATCAAGCTATTCTAGGCTTTCTGCCTCCCCAACAGAATCAACATAAAGCCTAAAGTTCAGGCATTTTTGTGCATTGTTCTCAATCGTATTACTGTTTGCATCAAACTGTTGCATAAACAAATAGGAACATCTTTTAACTGGTGTCTGAGCTTTGCCTCTATGAACTTATCTGAACTCTAAAATTAAAAGATGGGGGCTATAGATCAGTGGTAGAGAATTGACTTTGCATGCAGCAAGTCTTGGGCTTAGTCTCTGTTGACATCTCCATATAGGGCTGGGAAAGATGCTTGAACTTAAAATACCTGCAGCATAACTCCCAGTGTGTATACCCATTACTGAGCCAGATGGACCAAGGGTCTGACTCAGAAAGAGTTTGCTTCCTGTGTTCAGATTATCAGTTTCAGAAGCTTTTCAATAATTACTATTACTCCCAAGTTTCCCATCACTTCCATCCCATTTGCCTAATTTACATGAAATCATTTTTATGTGCTGGCTTCTAGAATGTGTAGTGTATTAAAGAGAACAAAATGTGACCTAAATACTAAAATGAAAGGTGGCATATAAAAATCTTGACGTTTTCTGCAATAAAAATGTGTATGCTCTGAAGCCAGACAAGTGGCTAACAGGCTTGAAATTTTTGTTCTAAGAACTTCTGGTTCCAGGTTCCCTTTACTTTGTTCCAGTGGCTGAACTTTCAGGATATTTCAGAAGCGTGTGTTCCCACCTTGTTGTGTTTGTGTAAAAACGCAAACAAATGAAAAACTTCAAATCAGCAAATAAACTCATTTTTAAAATATCAGAAACAAAATAGCTCTATACAATCAGCAACAAACAAAGCAACAACCTGTACCAAAACAACTCAATAATAGAAGCAAAGGAAAAAAACATCATTGGTTTTAAAAATGCTTCTAAGACCAGCTTGGGTCAGTTTAGTCCAGTGGTTCCCAACCCGGGCGTTGCAACCCCTCAGAGTCCGTGTTTTAAAAATACTCTCAAGGGGTGTGATGACCTGTAGAAACCCATAGAGGATGGCACTCATCACTTCTGGGTTCTCCCTGCTGCTGATGCCAACAGAAAGGTAAGACAGGGGCTTTTACAAGGCTTCTTGCCTCCCTGTACTTAGTGGCGGCAGTGGGGAGAACCCGGAAGTGACAATGCTGTTGCTTTACAGGTGCTCTGTAGGTTCCCAGCCCTGTCTTAAAGGGAGAGGTTGTTGGGAAGCACTGATTTAGTTTAAGAACTTTTTGAAAGAGCTGAGTGTTGACTCGATGCCTGAAACAGAATGCAAAGAAAAGCCTTGGTGGGCTTCTTGAAGAAGGGCGTTCCATTACACTGGCGTTTCTGCCATGATAAGTCAGGGTCGTGGTAGGCTGCTGCCGGATGTTTGGCAGAGGTAACCAGCGCAGGGCCTGTGCAGTTGACCAGATCACATGAAACATAGACGTAGTGGTGGCCATTATGCATGAGTTCTCCTAATTTACATCCTTTAAGCTGAATGTTTTATTGACTTGCAAAGCTTTCTGTATTCTATGATACGTGTTTTTCCATTGGGAAGGAGCTTTGGTGTTCTCAACACTGAGGGGGTAACAGGAGTACAGTCATGCAGGGAAAAATAAAGACCATAACTATGGGAATTATGTAAGAATTTTACTAAAAGTATCTCCCCAAAGTATTGGACTAGGATCAGGGAGGCCTATAGCACAGGGGTTGTTACCCTCATTGCCTGCAGTGGGTTCCAGACCTGCCATCACCAAAAGCTGCACGGCAGTCTGGGGTGGCTGCAACACAGCATGACCAATGATGAAGTGGCTTCTGCTTTGTGTGCCATAATGCCTGCTGGCTTGACTTGGCAGGCTGGGGACCCCCCAAAATTTTGTTGCAACCCACAGATTGGGAAACGCAGTTATAGCATATGATTGCAGGCATTGTAATCAAAATTGTAATGGCTTTTGAAGCAACTCCTGGAGTTCATATGCTTGGAGCAAGTACATCAGAATGGTTGTCCTGCCTATGTTCTGTGATTATAGCAATTGTATGAGATTCTAGATCACTTTTGTCATCTATGTTATCTTAGGATAGGCGATCAGTAGAAAGCAGAACTGTCCATATTTTTACCCTTTTTTGGGTTAAACATGAGGACTAGGAACTGTTTTCTTTTAATGTTCAAATTCAGATCCTCAAGATTCTGCAAGAGCTTTCTGCGTCTATGCTAAACAGCATGCTTTGCACCTGATTCTGTTTGATTGCAGGTGTCTTGATTAATTACATATTTAATTTTTGATAATACCTACTGCAGCAAAATCAATAGGGAATTATTTTAGAAACTTGTTGTACTTAGATTTTTCCTTCCTCTAATGATCATACCATTTTCAGGATAAAAATACCTGCTTTCTAAATGCTTCCACTGTTTTGGGAGATTGAGTATATAAAATTACAATTATTTAGTTTTTTAAGTTATTTCATACCTGTTTCCAGTTACAGATTCTTAAGATGAGAATGGAAGTCTCTGAGAAGTTTCACTGGATGCCGTCTGTAGTTCTCCAAGTAAATTCTTCCATTTAAATATATGTTGGGGTTGATTACATCAATGCAGATCTCATAAATGATTGGCTCCCTGGCTTGCAGAGGTTTTGGTGTTAATTTTTTTTCCCAAGGTAACAAGCACGAACACAAAACAATTTTCCCCCTGCATTGATGGAGGAAGTAAAAGGAGAAAAAAATCACATTCTTTTTCTTTTGAAGCTTTTTCAAAGTTTGCAGTCTAAAAGGGTAAGGGTGGAAAAGATTATCTTTCAGTCCTTGGCAAGGAAATAGTTTAGCAGACTGTTTCGAAGCACTAACGTGCACCACATCATGACTTTAACCAGAATACAGTGGGTTTTCACATGTTCCAGAAAGGATAGGTATTTTGGGCAGCACAGAAGGTAGTGTTGTGGCTCCCCATTTTTTTAAAGGATTTTTTCCCCTTCTATACAGGTCTTCAAGGCAGCTCACAGTAAATGACTAAGGGCCTAATCCTATCCAGCTTTCCAGCACTGATGCAGATGCAATGCAGCCTTGAGGTAAGGGAACAAATGTTCCCCTACCTTGAGGAGACCTCTGTGACTGCCCTCCCACAGCTGGATGCAGTGCACATCTTATTGGAACAGCTACATCAGCACTGGAAAGTTGGATTGGTCCCTAAATCATCAGCCGTTCTTCTTACTGAAGAGTCCTGCAAATATGGAGACCAGATCGCATATGGTATTGTTGTTCACCCCCAATAGCATCTTCTATGGAATGACCACCAGCAGAACACAGCAGCCAATGACAGTCAAAGCGAGGTGATGAGGCCATTCCTCCGCTAGACCATGTATCTAAAGCACCCATTTTGTGCCCCTTGGTCTCCATAGCAATTTGGTTGGCAGGAAGGGCTTTGGGGACAAGGTGGTAGCTGTATCTACATCCACCTAGGTATTCTGGTGGCAACTGCTGCTGGAAGCACACCCATTGTAAATGGTTTGCACTGTAAAAAAATGGCAAAGATGACAGTTACAATGTGTAGCTCTTATACAACTTGTTGTACAACTGTCATCATAATTGTGACCAATATGATGATAGTTTCCCAAAAGCAAGAGAGAGGATCTCACCTTCATGACTGCAAGATTGAAGAGTAACTCTAAGGGCATGCTAAAAGAGCAGAAACAAAAGAGCAATTAGGCACCTGAATTTGCTGTATGTTTCTTCTCTTGTTTTGCAGAGTCAGCATGAAGATTTCTTTAGTGCTGCTTGTGGTTTGTTTATATAGGTTGTGTCTGTATCTGCGGATTTGATTTGGGATGGGCCAGCTTGGACCCTCCAAACGCAAATGGAACTGTGCTACCCTGACGCTCAGAAGGCATAAAAATGTCACTTCTGGTTTCCCCCTGAAAATTGGGTGAAATTTTTTGCCCTCAGAACACCCTCCGTATGCAACCAGAGCACAGCTCTGGTAGTGTTCGAAGGGTCTGGCATGTCTGACAAGGTGATTTCACTATCCTTGGGATTCGGCATCCTTTGGGGTTCCAGAAACAGACCCTCCACAGATGCTGAGGCACCACTTGTATTTTTGCGATAGTGAGGCTTCCTTGCATATGTAATAGAATGTTTCAAGGGACCATAGTGCAATGATAGAGCACAATCCCCAGCACCTGCAGTTTAAAAGGATCTTGGGTGGCAGGTAATGGACAAGACTGAAGGTACAGTTGCTTTGGGCCACTGGTAAGGGATGCTCCTCCACATGTGAAAATCTTCCTGCAAATAGAAAACCAGCATATTAGAAGGAACTGTTCAAGCCTGCTCTCTTTCCAGCAGGAATAGTTTTTTATATGTGGTGGTGTTTGTCCTGATCTTTCTCACCGTTGCTCCACGTCATTGGCTGCTGTGAGGACAGGGAAACCAGCAACATGTTATGGGACAGGTTTTCCTACGGGTTCTTGGGGAAGGGGTTGTTTTCAATAGAGCCCTGGGTGATTTTCAGTCAGTTGGTTAGCGCAGTGTAACCAATTGAAGTGGAGGCAGGGATAAGCAGTGAGGTGGCCAAGTGTGGCGCATGACACTATACGTTTCCAGGTGGTGAAAACCAGATGGGATTGTGAAAAGCTCCAGAAGGATCTCTCCCAACTGGGGGAAAGGGCAGCAAAATGTCAAATGAGTTTCAGTGTAGACAAGTGTAAAGTGATGCACACTGGGACAAAAAATCAAAACACCACATATATGCTAAGGGGTTCTGAGCAGTCTGTGACAGATCAGGAGAGAAATCTTGGGGTGCTGGTGGACAACTCAATGAAGGTGTCGACCCAGTGTGCAGCACCGGTCGACCAGTTCCATGTTGGGGTAATTAAAAAAGGGGTTGAGAATAAAATGGCCAATATTATTGTGCCATTGTACAAATGGATGGTAAGGCCACATCTGGAGTAATGCATACATTTCTGATTGCCACATCTCAAAAAGGACATAGTGGAATTGGAGAAGGTTTGACTAATTGACTCGAAGAAAGAAAGAAATCCAGTGACTGAGACATACAAAATTATGCATAGGATGGATAGGGCGGGTAGAGGAATGCTCTTTTTCCTCTCACATCAGAACCAGAAGACATCCACTAAAATTAAGTGTTGCAAGAGTTAGAACAGATAAAAGGAAATACTTTTTTATCCAGTGGGTAATAAATCTTTGGAACTTCCTGCCATAGGAGGTGGTGATGGCATCTGGCCTAGGTACCTTTAAAAGGACAGATTTCTGTAGGAAAGGTCCATCATAGGCTACAGGCCATGATGGGTGGTGCAACATCCTTATGTTAGAAGTAAGCTACCTCAGAATGCCTGATGCAGGGGAGTGGCAATGGGATGTTGCTTGTGTGCTCCCTGAGGCATTTGGTGGGCCACTGTGAGATACAGGAAGCTGGACTACATGGGCCTTTGGCCTAATCCAGCAGGTGTTGTCTTAGTGTTTCTCAAACTGTGGGTTGGGACCTACTTGGTGGATTGTGACCTGATGTCACGTGGGTCATGGAAAGTTGGGAACAGCTATCTTGGAAGCTGCACACCTTACTCTTTTGTGAGTTTGAATTTTCAAGTGAGGTCTTTTCAGTTCTGTTTTTAGTTCAGGTCTTTTACCTAATATTTTATCCTAATCTTGTTTTCTATCAGGGATGTTTCATAGTTGTGAAATCGCTATAGTCCCGGAATGCCAGTTTGCATTCATTTGATTATATCACAATGATGGCACTTCCTACTCGATGATGTTACTTCTGGCTATGATATCACTTCTGGTGGGTCCTGACACGAGTGCCATTCTAAAAAGTGGGTCCCTGTGCTAAAACATTTGAGAACCCCACTGGGCTAATGTTTCTCACTTCCAGTAGTTTAACACAGGAGTCCAACAGGTGGGTTGGAACCAAGAAGTGAGTTGCAGCACAACCTCAGATGGGTTGTGGTAGTGCAGTTGCCACCATTTTGTTCTCAGGCTTACGAAGTTTGAATAATAGCCAGGACTACGGCTCCTTGATGAGGAAAGTCCTGCTTGAGATTTTGGCTTTGGCAGAGTTACTTGGGCCAAGCTCCTGTTGCAGTTTCATATCTCACGGTCCAGAACTGGTAGAAACTGGCATTCCGTCTCTCCGTCTGAGGATCAGATAGAGCACCTGTGAGTCCTTGAGCAGGTCAGCTTCCCAGCTTGTTAGGGATAGTAGTTGTACTCCCTTTTAAGATAGTGTAGAATAAGCAGGCAGTTTCACACGGGAAGCCCTGGCTGGAAACACTGCACATTCCCATGAGCTCATAGTGTTCTAGGAGTCACCCCATTGGGTAAAATGGGGCACAAGGGGTCTTCAGGTATCCACCTACCAGATACACTCTGGCTGCATCCCTTTGTTCTGTTGTTAGAAGGAGTTTTTCACTGTGTGTGCTTAAGATGTAAAGCTGCACTGAAAACGGCCGCCTGCGAGCGGCCCAAACTTCACCGGCTTCCTAGCCGGCAGATTGAACCTTTGTACCTTTCTTACTTTCGCTACAATAAAGAGACTTTGTTATGGAAATGTGGCGATTGCGTCAGTCCTTCGCATCGGAGCGCTAAGGCAAGCGCTGAAATGGGTCTCCAAGCCCCCAACTCTGCTGCTATTTTCACAAATACACAACAGCTCCCTCCCCGATTTTCAGTGAAATTCTATTTCTCAGTTTTCTAGCAGCTTCCCTGCAGCATTTTCCCTCTTTTTCTGCCTCCCGCACCCTCCACATTGTTTTTCACAATTAAAAAATATGCTGTTGCCAGATTGCTGTCTGTCAATCTTCCTGTTTCGATTCTTTTTTTATTGTCCTGGAAGAAAATAAGCAGCAGAATGATACAGTTGCCGCCTGTGTTAACTGGTTAGTTAGGGGACAAAAGAGGAACTGTCATCTCTCATTCACCCACAACTTCCCCCTGTTGGGGTGTTGAAGGACAAGGTTTGAGGTGAATTCCAGCTCTGGGCAAGCAGCAGTTCATTTGTTTAACAAGTGCAGTTTAAAAATAATTATCTGCCATGCCTTGTCCTTATGGCTTATTTTCAGCCTAATTGTTCCTTACTTGTAAAATACTGTATGAATATTATTTAGTTGCTGTTGACCTCGTCTTTGTGCAGCTCTACTGGCCAGTTTTAAAATTCTGTCTTAGAAACCCTGGCATGTAGTAAGTCAGCTGGAGATGTGTATATCTTTGGGCATGCAGGTTGTCCCAGAATGGCATGGAATGCATTGGCAAGACTCTTTGCCCCTTGAACTTTGACTTTTCACCTGCCTCCAAATGGCAAACCTCAGGATCCTAGTGAAACAACCCAGAGTTGCTCCTGCAAAATCCTGAAGTCTGTCCACGCTGGCACAGGCTGGCAAAGATGTAAACCATGTTGTTACCAAGCCACATCCATTTCTTTATTTGTGGCAACCATATCGTGTGTATCCTTGTTTCCTAGAAATGGCGTGCATTTTAGAAAAACTTGCCATTTAAAATGACACAACAGGACAATTACCGTCTCCCTCCCAGGATTCCTGGAACAGAAGTCGGTTTTGAGCCTCTGTGTTTTCACGGTTAAGATGTAAAAAGCATTGATTATTTCTCAAGCGTCAGTAACTGTTGACTCTGCCTCCCACTTGGGGTGAAGTGTACTTACAGGTTGTAACATTATACCATCTTCTTTCATTCTCATTTCTTGTTAACTGAATCTTTTAAAGTTTCACATTCTCATAAGGCAGCAGCAACTGAACTCAAGGTATGCCTTGAATTTGGCCTCTTGATCAAGCATGAGCTATTGAGCAGAGCAGTTACTGACACTTCATTGTACGGAATGTCTCTAAATCAAAATTTGAAAATTGAGCTCTGTTTGATGGACTCTTTACCCAGATGCTTAGGAAAAGAGGATGACTGTGCTGGAGGACAATAAGAACATCAGTTGGAGCAGCAATAATGCCCCCCCCCCCGGAATTTTCTTTTTGGTAGACAGGTGAACCTTTTAACATATAGGACTGGCCTTTTCATGAGGCCACCCCGAAGTAGCTGCCTTTGCCTACTTGCATCCCACTACTGCTCTTTTTCTTCATGCTCCCTAGACTTGAAGGACGCTCCATCCTACTACTCGGCTCTTCTCCCCACTGTGCTGCTTGACCTGCTCCACTCTCCTCTTCCTTTTTGAATCCAAGAAGCAGGAGGAGGAGGAGGACCAACAGCACCCAAAGAGGGTGGAGTAGCATTTGACACTGTGAGGTCCTGGGCCAGCCCTGAACACCTAGAAAAGTTGTATTGGGTCTAAACATAAATATTTCATTTATCTAGATCAGGAGGCTCCAAACTCCAGCACACAGTGCAATCAAAAAACTCCTTTGGGCATGGTGCAGCAGTGGTGAAGCATTACCGAAGACATGAGGAAGCAATGCAGCCTCATGTCTTCACTCCCGATCTCTGTAGGAGTGCATGCTGGGCAGCTGCTTCTGCTGCCAATCACCCCAGAAGGTCCTGCGCCCCAATTTTGCAGTGAAAGCAGCTGCCGGGCAAGCATTCCTACAGAGATCGAGAGCGAAGATACGAGACTGTGACATGGCACAATAAGGCTTCGCCACTGTCATGATCAAAGGGGTTTTCTGGCTGCATTAGGTCCGGCCCAGGAGCCTGAGTTTGGAGAGCCCTGATCTAGATAATGCTCAGCAACTGCCAAAACAGGACAGTTGTTGGTATGTTCCTTGATAACTTATTCCAGTTTATTTTCTCGCAGCAAATTGAATCTTATGCATGCGTGGCTGTTCTTGCATTCACAATATCCAGGTGTAAAGGAATGTTGGGTCTGGGGTAATTACACCCATAATTCTCAGACACGCATTGATACTGTGCCTAGGCTTGGGGCACTTCTGAAGGCTCGTGATGCAGCCACCTTGCTAAATCTCTGTAGGTATATGCCCTGCACCTGGCCTCACATCCCAGCCTCACACACTACATCCCAGTCAGTGCCTGGATGGGAGGTCGCCTAGGAACTAAACAAGGTTTAAATTTATTAATGCCTGGATTTTATTTGGGGCAGCTTCACACATCACAATTGCTCTGGGAAACACTAGTGTTTCCTTGCAGGAGATGAGTGAGATATGAAGGTATGCATTGATATATTTTTTAAACCCAGTGCACAGGCATCTGGAAACCGGAAAGGGTCACTTGTGTTCTGGTGTTTTGAAGTGTTTCGGATTAGACAAATTCAGGGAGGACATCAGCCCATTGCTTTACAGTTCCTATAGCTGTTGAAATGTGTAGGACTACCTGTAGAAAATAATGTGAGGCTTTTCATCATTGCTAATTTTCAGGTGCTTGAGTAGTTTAAATGCAATCTGTGCAAGAATGTGGATGTAGGTTAGGTACAGCAGTTTTATATTCCACCCTATCCAGGAAATAACAGGCAGGCAGTAAGATGCTTGACACCATGGAAATGTTAAGATTTCTCCTCTTCCAGTCCATTCTGGATCACAAAATGCCTCTCCATTCAGAAAGTTCTTTCACTGCTTTCATAGTACTCTCAGGTGCATTCGTGAGGAATGTCATAAAGGTGGAACAACCACAGAAATGTACAGTATGTCGTATGTTGGCTTGATGTCCATACCTTGTATGCAGGAAATGTTGCTAGCAAGGTTCTTGGGCTGTCTCAGACATTCAGTCTCACTGCTCCTGGCAAAATTGCTGGCAGAAGAGAATTTCTTCAAAGCTGAATATCAGCCGTCTTGTTAACAGTACCCAAATTATTCAATGCATCTCTGATTAGGTTAACTGTCATTTCTTCTAAACACCACAGATCTATTGCTTGATATGACCATGAGAGGGAGCCTTTGCCTCATATCTCACAGTTGGGAGGACCAATCCGGGCATATTAATCCGGATATATTAATTTCAGTGCCCTTCTGCTTTCAGCCCCAAAGATCTTTCTAGCTAGTTGCTTTCACTGTGTTCCTAAGGCATTTTTAAGTCCCAGTAGAACTGCTGTTTTCCTGTGAATAGTTACAGCTCTCAAGATAAAAACTCTCAAGACTAGGGGCCCAGTCCTATTGAGCATACCACCCACATCTCATGAAGGTGCCATAAAGTGCTTTCACCACTAGCAGTAAGGCCTCTGGATCGTCGAAGGATCCCGATCTCCGTGTCGGGCTGCGTGGCCCAACATGGAGGCCCTTACTTCTGCACTGGCAAAATAGCCAGTGCAGAAGTGAGAAGGCCCATCCCCCACTTGGGTGCCGCTTAGTAGGCATCAAGTGTGGAAGACTTGTCGTGTTCTCTATCAAATAAATTCATTATACAATGTCATACCCGGATTTGCCAGTGCAGGTATGTGATTAATTCTGGCCTCGTGTGTGTGTGTGTGTGTGTGTGTGTGTGTGTGTGAAGAAACAAAAGTTACAATTCAACAAAGAAAAGTCAGTCTTAAAACAGTTAAAAATACAAAACACTATTCAGGCAGAGGAGCAGATTAAAACAAGACCAACCAGTAATAGTCACAGCATCAAATCTGAGAGGTTAAGCCTCAGTAAGTATACGTTTGTTTTCTGGGCACCTAAAAATAATTGACATTGGTACTGTGAGATCATTCCAAAGATAGAATGCCACAACTGAACAAGTCCTTCCTTAGGGTTGTCACCTGACTAATAATTGGGGGGGGGGGAGGGGAGTCCTGGTTGAGTTTGTGCTGAGGGCAGTAGCAGCTCATGTCCTTACCACCTGAATCCTCTCCACAGTTCGTCATCCCTGTTTGCACACATGTCCCTCACCATGAATGAGATGGGAGGAGGACAAGCAACCAATAGTATGGGATGCAAGCAAGTGCCCCACCCCCATGGATTGGGATACGAGAACTGCTCCACTCAACCATTTCAGGCCACTTCATGATAAGGCTGTCTCTAGCCAGGGGCCCACGCTACTGAAAAAGTGTGCACACCACATATTGTCCCCAGCAACAGGCCTGCTGTCTGAATCTAGACCCTGGGCAGGGACTCACATAGAAGGCTTGCAGCTGATGATCCTAGCAGTTGCTGGTTCATGTGGGAGCAGGTGGTCCTTCACCTTCATGAGCACGTGCTGTACAGGGTTTTAGAGGTGACAACCAGCACTTTGAATTGTGCACAGAAATGCACCAAAAGCCCGTGAAGTAGTGCCAGGGCCCATCCCACTCAAGTGTAGCAGCTACCCATTGGACCGATTGGAGTTTCCAGAATAGTCTTTCAAGGCAGCCTCCCCTTGTAGCGGCTTTCTATTTTGGATTCAGTGGCAGTGCGCATGTTTGCAAACCCTGATTTGTCCTGACATTGCATGTTAAAGCATGCATTTAAAGCTTCTTTGTTATACATCTTGGAAAGTAATGCGTGGCCCTTAGTTGCCTGACCATGAGGAGGAGATGCTTTTCACAGTCTACGAAAGAACATAAATTGCTTTTAGGAGCCATCTAGAGCTACAGTCCATCCCATTCACTTGGAAGCCCGTTTTTCTGAGACCTCTAGAGGGCTGCCCAGAAAGTATGTGAAGGTTTGAGATGTAAAACGATGGCTGCACATGTGACAGTTAAGTTCTATTTTGGGTTTCTAGCTCTCTTTGTGGGTGTATAATTTCCCCAGCTAGCAGTGACTGGTTACTATCTTAAGACTACATGCCACTTCTGCTTGTGGTGTACACAGGAGCATTATTTGTTTCTGTTCTACTATTACTGTGGGTCAGTGCTTATGGGAATCTGTTGTCATTGCTGAGATGCCAGTGCTTGATTTGCATGATCACAAAGCATATAGTCCGCTTCCCCACTCCCCCCACCCCATTCAGACCAGTTAATGTGGTCATGTTTTGACATGGTGATTTTGATGAATTTAAGTTATACTTCAGCATAATAGCTGCCATTCAATCAAACCCTTGGTGTAGTAAGGAAAGCAAATGTTTTGAGCTGATAGCCCAGTAGTGTGGGTTGTTGAGCTGTTGCCTGTTGAAAACTGACACTGCAATTCTGCACACACACTCCCAGGAAAGTCCTATTGAACTTAACCAGGCTTATTCAGAGAACACATGCTGTGATCTCCTCTGTTCCTGGGGGATTGTCTCAGGGGGGCAGTTGCAAATAGGACCAGCTGGAGTATGGCATTAGGGTTGTAAACCAGAGTCCCATCACAAAGAACGACTGGTGTACATAGGGCTCCCACAATTCTCTTCAGGCTCACCAGTGTGGGCAGTAATAACTGAAGCCTCAAATGGAGCCACTTTGGGCCTAGAGAGCTATGAAGGGATGGAAGTATTGGGGTACCATAATACACTGACAATGCCTCCTTAAATCTGAGCTTCCTCATCGGCAAGTGTGTCCAGTTTAAGTGCAACCAGCCTCCATCTGTCTCTGCCCCTTCCTCTCTCCTCCCCAATTCAAAAAGTGCTTGGCTAGTGCCTCCCAGCTTGCGCCTCTGTCGCTCCCTGTTGCCCCTGGTCTCCACCCTCCCAGGGCCACTGACAGGTCTCCTATGCTTCATTGTTGTGTCTGAGCCTCAGGTGCAACAGCGAGAGGTGTGTGGCATGCCCACAGCTTGTCTGGGCCCAGCCCAAACATGAAGTCACTGGCATGGCTTCCAGTGCTTTTGGCTTGGCAGAGGCCCACTCCAAAAGCCTCTGTGCTGGTTCAACCAGCTGCTGGCTTTGCTAAGTGCGTTTTGCTCAGGGCATGGCCCAGGCAGTGGTGGAGGCTCCCCACATTTCCTTGAATGTTGTCAAAGGCCACCAAAAAAAGACCTCAAGTCCCCCCCACCCACACACACACAATGACAACCCAATGTAGGCTGTAGAGGAGGCAGTGCTAACAAAAAGGTTGTTTTAGTTAAACATGTAGGATACAGTGGATTATGGGGCAATGTGGTAATTGGATATTTGCTTCTCCCTATTGTGATGGAGGAAAGGGAGAAAGTGCACAAGTTTGTGGCTCTCCCAGAGATTAAACAGGATCCAAGACATATAGAAAGGAGGACTTGGTGATGTAATGAGCTGCCCTGTGAATTGCCTATACCTCCTAAAAGTAGTTTATCTCAGATTTTTAAAAGTTAGTTTTAAATTCACTGAGTCACTGAAGGCTGCTTTGAACGTGGCTCTTTTCCTTATAGAAAGCATTGGGCAAGGCGTGTACAGCACCTCTTGGGAAGCACAGCACAAACACTGTTTATATTCACGGATGAGGAAGCTTAGCCCTGTATATAAGCATTGAAGTGTCCCATTCACATTGGTCATGTTTAAAACAAACAAAGTTGAACAAGGCATTTCCATTTCTCCTGAACAACAGTGTTTTATTTCATTTAAGCTAAACAAACACACAGAAAGGCATTATACCTTGAGCAAGCTATTTCCAGTTCAGCTCCTGCGGGCAGAAGTCACTGCTGTAAATGGCCATGTCTGGGTGATGCAACTTGTCTTACTGATAGCAAGAAGGGGCAATACTACTGGATCGCCTCCCGCTCCACCACCACCTTTTTCAGTGGATGTGCTACATTTTTATTTGAATTATTTTTAGTCAGCCATTACTACAA
This sequence comes from Lerista edwardsae, assembly GCA_029204185.1. NCBI lineage: Eukaryota > Metazoa > Chordata > Lepidosauria > Squamata > Scincidae > Lerista > Lerista edwardsae. Next base: position 3,477,658 of record JAJKFI010000079.1, read on the forward strand.
TGCTCAAATTGTATGAACCAGTATCTGGCATCACAACTTACCTGCCATTGCAACATGATCTATCCCATCCCACTTCAATCTGTCTACTACCTTAATTCAATTTGATTCTTTAAAAAACAACAACACAGATTTGGTCTGTAGTGCTATAACAACAGTTGAGGGATAAATTATATGCAATATCTGGTCTAGAAATTCTTGTACTTGGCCACAGAAAAATAAAGTTCTTTAGTCTCTGAGAGGGAACTTCCAAATGTCTCTGATCTTGGGAATGGAGCCTGCAGCTTGCAATCCTGATATGTTTAGGGGTCTTCCAGTCATATTGGTCTGTTCTCCAGTAGTCTATGGAAGGGACATTGACTGACAAGGGGCCAGCACAGCTGTTGCAGCCTTCATAGTAGACTTTTCCCCAGTGCATTTGGAGCCCCGGGGGAACATGTACCACTCTTTCCCCAGCACTTCATAGCTTTCCTTCTGGTTGGGCACAGCAGCATCTGATAGGGAAACCATGGAGTGGGCATGTCTTGAGAGAGAACATGTTTGCCTGGCAGTGGTTCTCGACTTGTTCTTTATATTAGGGAAGGTTGGATGAAACTAAAAGATAGAAAGCTAAATTGCTTGAGCTTATAGTATGCTTCAAATATTCCAGGGGAGGATCCCAAGGTATCCAGGAAGCAGTTGCATTGGCCCTCAATCAACCCCATAAGAGTTGGACTTTTCAAATTTTCATGAGTTTCTGGATGGGAGAAGGGAGCCTCTGTCTTGTACTTGCCATGTAAACTCAAATCAAAAAAATGTATTAAAAGGGCATTGGTTCTTCTGCAAGTATTTATGTCATTGAGGAGAACCACCAGATATGTAGAAAATGAACAGCAGATACAGCTTTATGTGAACTGTATCTTGCACACCCAACAAAAGAAATCCAGTTAGCCTCCCTGATGCACACCTTATGTCTCATGACATAGATGAAAGCCTTCTTTGTTCTCTCAGAACAATTCAACATGTTAAGAACAAGTGGTTCACAATTATCTACTTTAAATATTTGAATTTGGCAGACCTTTCCATTAAAGACTGGCGCCTCCGTAAAGTTTTGCAACTGGATGACTGAGGAGACAACTTATCAAATTCTTGTTAACTGTGGCAGTGTAAACCAGAGAATGCTTTCTCATAAGCCAAGTACAGAAACTGCAAGCAATGCAAAGACAAAACATGAAGGCATTGGGAATGCATTAGCTTTGTTCCCCATGGTGGTCTGTTTGCTAGGCACAGTTGCTATGGTGGTAGTTATCAGGTTGTGAGGCACCTCGGTGGTGTTGCTCTTTGGACCAGGTGAAGTGGTGGCATCTGTCAAGCTGGGAGGCATCTTGGTGGTGCTGGTGATGGAACTAGGAGATTGTGCAGTGGTGGCATTGCTGTCATGAAGCACAGTAGAGTTGCCAGTTGGGCCAAGAGGAGGAGTAATGCTGGTGGTATTGCTGGTGGGAGGCATGATGGAGTTGTTGGATGGGCTGGGATGAGGTGTGGTGACAGTGGTGTTGCTGGTGGGAGGCATGGTAGAGTTGCTGGGTGGATTGGCTGAAGGTACAGTGGCATTGCTGATGGAAGGAATGGTGGAGTTGCCAGAGAAACTGGGAAGAGACTCGGTGGCGCTGGTGGGAGTCATAGTGAAGTTGCCGGATGGCCTGTGAAGAGGTATGGTGCTGTTGCTGACAGGAGTGAAGTTGTCAGATTGGCTGGGTGGGGGTGTTGTGGTGTTGGCATTGTTGCTGGTGGGAGGCCAAGTGGCATTGCTCTGGAGTTGATCACACTTAACAAAATGAAGCCCGTGAAGCAGTAGAACAAAGAAGGGGTATGGAATGAACTGCATTCTGCACCGATAATTCTGGAAATGTGGAGAACAACATTATAAGTGACATTAAGTGTAATAACTTGCTTGCTGCTGAAGGCTGACCCATCCAGTTGCTATCCCATCACAAGGTCAGGACTCATAGGATACTGCATGCCCACCCAGTGGGGTGCATGTTTCCAAGATGTCTTCATCAGAGGCTTTGGTTAGAACTCATGAGGTGACTATCCACTAATCGCTTTGTGACTAAAAACAGCAAGTAAATTGGCCCTTTGATTGTCCTGTGCTTCTCCTAAAACCCACGTGATCTTACCCATACTGGACATCTGTCCTACCAGGGCGAGAAATCCAAAATGGGATCTGACCTCCTTGAACTCTTTCTGGGGTACATGAGGCAAATTGTCCCCTTCTCTGTCTCTGGAGCTCAAAGCAGAGGGGAGGTGTATTCACTGAGTAAATTAGGATGTAAATTTTGCCTCCACAGCATATTTGGTCCCCCCCCCCCCAATTCCTGGATCTTTTATCTCCATTCTTAGAATGGATAAAGGGAAATGTGCAGTATTCATAAGTGAAAATCTGTATAGCAAAAGTACTTATAAAGAGGAAAGTGTTTATAAGGGTTAGAAAGAAGAAAGGCTTGAATAATTAGAGAGAGCTGGTGTCTTGAGGGGTGGGTAGAGCTGGACAAGTGAAAATTACAGACAAGATGCACGGCTAAGAGGCGGGGCAGGGCAAGGTTGGACATTAATGGGGAAGGCGAAGAATTTGAGCTGGATCAAGAATTGATTGGGAACCCAGTGAAAGGATATCAGGTGAGGGGATGATTGCTTGTGTAAGGGAACCAAGGCAGAGGCAAACTATAAATCTGGACCAAGAAACTCTCAGGTCAGTTCCTTAGCCACAGCTCTGCACCAGTACAAACCACATCTGTGGTTCTTGTACTGAGACTGTCTGCCCTTCAAGAGCAACAATTGTAATGAGTAGAGGTGTCTACTTTTGTTAAAAACACATAAAAACACAAAATGCCGAACTTTGTGTTCAAAATACCCAAATAAAAACAAAGAACACCACATTTTGATATTTTCCTGAAAATTAAAATAGATTACTTTTCCAGTTAGAAATAATACTGTGGCTGCATTTGCTGACATTATATCACCTACCTAGTACTCTTTTAAACTCTTTCAAATTAATAAAAATGAGAATGTGGAATAAAAACACATAACACTGCTTTCTGCCTATTCCTTTTTGTTCAAAACACAAAATCTGCAAAAAAAAAACATTTTCAAACACCCCTTGTAATGAGCAAACATTAATTAAAAACACTGACTTCTGAAAATTGTTGAAGCATACACAGGATAATGTGATTTTATATAAATTAATTCTAGGGATTGTCTTAGTACAGTGTGATTCTCAAACGTTTTGAAAAAGGTATCTTCTCTCCCCTCCCCCATCACCTCCATTAAAACATTTTCTGGAACCCCCACCCACCCCAAACTAGGCTAGGATCCAAAGAGCTGCATAAGGAGTCGCATTTAGAAGGATAAGTCTGAAAAGTTCCAGAGGCTGAACTCAAATGGCTTTGGTGATGGTACAGGTTTCTTTAGATCCCACCTCTTAGATGTTTCAGAATTACAGTTTTTGGTAGATTTATTGTATTATAGCAACATATAAAATATATTAATATGTAGTTCTTAAAATGCTAGTTATATAGTATACCTTATTAAACATATTTGATATACACATATTAATAGCAAGATAAAACATTGTGGACAGGAATACAACACAAAAATTTATACTGATCTTTTACAAATCTAGATTACATACCTGGAGGAGTCCTGAATGGTCTGTCACTGTAGACCCCCTTGTAGTGGCCCCTGGAGGCAGAAGGCTACCAGATAAGGGAGGGCACCTTCAGTAGGAAGGCTTCTTGGTACCCAACGGGAAAATCTGGGATGCCCCAACTCAACCACACAACTGAAGGAAAACTGCAGATATTGGCCCTGATGGCGGGAGGGGGCAGGGGGAGCAGCATTTCACACCCCAGGGGGCTACTCCAGGTGGGTGCTACTCCACCTCCTGGGTTTGAGGAATAACTGAGCTGATAACCCAAACCAGACTCATGGTGGTGATTCCCTTGAATTAATGAAAGAAAGCAGATTTAAAAAATCAAGGAGCTGATCAAGGAGCATTTTACATAATGACTCAGTTGTATCACCATGCTGGATTCCATACCTCTTGGACCTTTTCTTCCAATGTTTGCCTTGTGCAGTGCCTTAGGTTATCCACCTGTCCAGACGTTGAAACAGCTGGGCAAAAAATATCGGGAAGTGCAATTTATGTCAGGCTTGAACATGAGGTAATCCTACAGCTAACAAAGGGTTCACTTCCTGGTTTGCAAAGCACAATCCAAAGTAAATATTGTTTCTAATAAAAATAGGCTCCACATAGAATTCAGGAAGCAAAATAAAAATGCAGAAAGCCTTTTCAGTGAATATTTGCAACCGTGTATTTATTATCAAGGGCTGCAGCACTAAATCATGTAATTGGTTGTTTGAATTGCTTAATCACATTTTGCTAGATGAAAATGGCGCCTCCAATTAAAAATTATTTGTGTTTAAAGAAAGCACCTTTAAATGGTATTGTAGGAGCCATCTTCACAGAGCAAGGCTGGATGATGTTTATGCTCAATTGTTTGCTCCTGGTGTTCGTTTCTGGTTCAGAAATAGGAGCCACCTAGAGTGGGGGAACTGTTCTGATTGAGACAGTGGCATGAGGGAAAAGAGACATTGCCCCCTCTTATAATCACAATCACCATACCTTCTGGGATAGAAGATGTGTTGGGTAACACGGCAGAGGAAAAAGTTGAAAATCTTCCTTGTGCTAAAATGGCCATCAGGATCATACCGCCCCGCCCCCCCGGTCACTCTTGTATATTAGGATTTCTGGTGACACATAGACATGCATCAAGTCTATGTAATGCTGTCCGCACAGGGAAGTTCTATGTGTTGATGGCAGCTGTTTTGCCGTTACAATAGGATTAAAAAAAAAGGACACTGCTGAATAACCTCCAGATCAGTTAATTTGCAGCCCTTTAAATGATCCAGGAGAAAGGCATGGAGGCTGAGGCCCGAGGTTCCAGAGTCCTTAAGTTTAACAAATAGCAAAACCCGTAAGCACTGCTTGGCTTTCCTTCTGACATAGGACGGGTGGAGCACCTGCTTTGCTTGCAGCAGGTCCCAGGTTGAATCCTAGACCTTTCCAGGGCTTGGAAAGATCCTGGTTTGTTGTTGCTACTGAGCTATTTATTTGGTGTTCATATATTTATATACCACTTTTTTTCCAAATTAAAAGCTTCTGGGAGTGGTTCACAGTGAAAACCTAAAACAATGTAAAATCAACACCCAACAAAATAAATATGCCCAGCAACTAGGCAGACCAGTGGCTCAGTTCAGTACAAGGTTGCTTCCTGTGCTTGTCAGGGGCATCCATAGCTCAGTGGTGAAGCACCTGCTTTGCACGCGGAGCGTTCCGGATTCAGTCGCTGCAGCATTTCCAGCCAAGGCTTGTAACCCTGGAGAGCTTCTGCTAGTCAACGTAGACATTATTGAGCTTGGTGTCCTAAGAACTGGTGCTGGAGTAAAACAGCTTTTGCTCTCGAGGCCCTTCTTCCAGAAACTTTGCCCAATCTTTGCCCACTTTCTGGGCATAACGATGCTCATCATTAACTAGACTGGCCAGTTGTCCATTCTGCCCCCTACTATAGGGCTGATGGGCGAAATTATTTTCTCCTCCCTTTATTTGCTTTTGTCAGCATGTTCATTGCTCTTTCAAAAGCTCACGTTCATTTTAATGTGAGTCATTAATTTTCAAATGGCAGTAAGCCACCTATTGGGATATATCTTTCTTGGGCATGGGGAATGTCCAGGAAATGCTATGGGTAGCACATCTTCTGTCTGTCTGGCAACTTCCCCTCCCTCTTGAAACCAGCAGAAGGAAAAGTGGGCCAGTGACCCCCGCTCCCCCGACTACAGGTGTGGGTTTAAGTTAGTTCTAGAATGTCCTGCCGCAGCTTTAAGACAGCAGTCTCCAAACTGGAAACTGTTGCAGCAGAGAAAAGCTTCCCCAGTGCGAACGGTACTTTCTGTTCCACCAGGGAAACTCCAAAAGACCCCGACTACAGCCCCAGGGGTCTTCGTGGCCAGCTGCTTCTGGGGTCTGCCGCCCCAGCATGCCTCACACGCTGCATTCTGCACAGATATGGCTGGCCACTAAGACCCCTGGGGGCTGTAGTCAGGGTCTTTCAGAGTTTCCCTGGTGGAATGGAAACTACTGTTCATGCTGGGGATGGAGCAAGAGGACCCCAGATCCAGCCTGTGGGCTGGAGTCTGGAGACCACTGCTCTAAGATACAATCAACACTGGGTATTCCTTCAGAGAAAATGACTGTGTCCTTCCAGTTTGGTTTGTTGTTTTGGCATTTCAGTTCTCTTCAACTAGCGGGGGGTGGAAAAGAAATGCCGCTACTCAGTGCAGAATCTAGCCTCCCTTTCTGAATCCTCTGCTGCTGGTAACCATGGAAATGTCTGCTGCAATATGTAACCTGTTGTGGGAACTACAAAGCAGGAATCCAGCAAGTGTCGGGTTTTTCACTCCCCGTCCTGCCCCTCTACCTTTTAAGCATCTAGTTCAGAACATCTGCATTCCAAACAGGGCTGTGGCTTCTGCAGCCTCTCTTGCAAAGGGAGACAGGCCTGGGTTATTTCCAGAGTTCACTTCCGCAGGCCTGGACAGCCTCGCTGTTTTTTCTAGGATAAGGGAAGGCTTATTGTACCAGCCGTTCTGTGCCAGCAGTCCCAATAAACTCAAATATTAACAAGCCAATAAACCAGATTATTTCCCTGCTGTCGATTAACATGTATTCAATCAGCTGATACTCATTCCCCTCCCCTCATCCCACCTTCCTGCTCACATCTCTGATTTCCAAGGAAAGCAGTTATATACATATCTGTGATTATGTTGCAATACCTAGTGCATCCATCCAGGTAATCAATCTTTTTTTTTTTTTTAAGCAGTTTCCTGATTGCAGGGAGATGCTTAAAGGGAAAGCACTATCTAGTGGCAATCCTTTTGATGATCAGTGTTGTGTGCGGAGTTCATAGATGCTCTTAATTAAATTTCCTTCCACTGCAATAAGTTTTCCTTACTAGCAGGGACACAATTCTTTCCAGAATTACATTATCCAGCCAGATTGGAGCCCAGTGGAGACATTCACAGCTATTGCTGTAAGGGGTGTTAGTCTTCTGCCCTTCCTTGGCGTCCTCATATTAGATTGTCATGGTTGACCATGAAGCAAAATGCATGCACCCAACAATGCAAGCTATATTGTCCAGTGTTTATGCTGTACAGATTGTGCAATTAAGATTTATGTGCATAAACCTCTTTTAAAATGTGTGAACCCATGAAACTTCCTTCCATCTAGGGCTCCAAATCCTGTTTCCCATAGTGGCCAACCAGATGCATCTGGGAAACCTACAAATAAAGCTTGAGGGCAACAATCCACCCTTAGTTACCTGCCCCCTACTGGTATTTAGAGGAATACTATCTTTCACTAGCACTCAGAAGCAGCAAGACAGTTATGCATGGACGCTTCTGGACCCTAGTGAGAGGTCAGGGATGAACCCCATCCCTCATTTTGTGCTGGGGCACATGCTCACCACATTAAAAAAGAGAGGGCACAAAGAACATCCTTTTGGGCCCCTGCTTGCTGTTCAGGAGAAACAGACAGATTTGTCCTGCAAGAGCTTTTATGCTGTGGCAAAAGCTGCATCTGTGGCAAGCTTTTGTGTTGCTGTGCTTTAATTGTTCTTTGTTTTTCCCTTACAATGCTTGTTTTATGTTTTTGTTTTGTAAACTGTTTTGTGAAGATTTCATCCTTAAAACTAGTATATAAATTAGAATAAATAACTAAATATAAATTAAACTAATAACCAGGTTTACAGCTACAAACTACCAGTAGCCCTAAACCTGGTTAAGCATTAAAACTACACACATGCTTTTAAGTAGACATTTAAAAGTTATTTATTGATACTAAGATGTCTCTTGCATAAATCGTGGTTTATGCATAAACAACCCTATTTCTCAAAATAAGAAGCAGTTAAATTTAGTTTATTTCCATTCCTGCCCATCTTCACCCCCTTTTGCATGTTATCTTTCATAAAAGACCTATATTTTTATATTATAAGACTCCTCTGACTAGCAAAACAAGCAGGACAAATGTATATATGATACAGGCCTTGTGTTGTTGTTTTTCTTACCCAGATGTTTAATGACAAAACTATACATAATTGATACATAAAATACTGACATTTTTTCATAAGTTTTTGTGTGAAGAAAATTAAAAATGTAAATACAAAATAAGCACATTTCATAAAAACGATTATATTATTTGATAGTTAGGCTTCTCTCTCTTTCTTGTAAGACATTGTTAAAGTAAGTAGCAGCATAATTATCAAGACAATTTGTGTGCAGTCTTTTTTTGTTGGGAGGAGTCACGTTCCATATGGTCGTATTTCAGAATCTAAACTGGCATTTCTTCTTGCATTTGAATTGCTGTGGTGACACAAGTGTGTTCCAACCATTTTATTGATCAGGGATAATGAAGCAATTTATTCACATAAGCACAAACCCCTTAGCCGATTGCCCAAAGCACCATGGTAAGCGTTATGATGAAATAGGAATACACTTGGTGAACATTTGCTTTGGAGCGTACACGAGGATGAGCTTTTGTAGTCGATTCTTCCCTCTTTACAGTGATGGTTGTGCTTTGTGGTCTCTTGGTTTGGGTTATGGGCACCCCGCTGGTGATGCTCAGGGTCATAGGACTGGTGGAAGATGCTGCCATACCTATTGTGCTTGCATTTACAATGGTTGTATCTTGAATATAGATTGTATGCGTGGCAGCAGCTGCTTCATAAGAACTCAGCTTCTCAGTGGTCAGGTCTTTGGGGTAAAAGGCCACTGGTCTGCCCGTGCTCGTAAAGGCTACAGTTTGGCCAGCAGTAGCACTCACCGTTGCGTCTTTCATTCGGAACTGTTGGTGCACTAGTTTCGTTTGTCCAGTTGTCACTGGAGGCCCAGCTGTATCCACTCCCTTGATCGCTTTAACAAGAAGGTGGTTTTCTGCAGCTGTGGGAGCAGCCGAGACCGCAGTATCATCCTTCCAGGGTGTGGCAGCTTCGTCGGAGCATGGTGGCCCTATGACTGTTGCGGTGGTTTCTCTCATCCATTTCTGCAAATACGAAAGGGCTTGCATGCCCTCCCCACATGACCATGGATTGTTGTACAATGTTATCAGTTGCAGTTGAACAAGCTGGTCAAAAGCCTTGTCAGGGATGTAAGTGAACTTGTTGTTGTGCAGGTAAAGTTTGGAAAGGGATGTGAGCCTCACCAGTGTGCCAGGTAGGATTTGTGTCAAGAAGTTGTTGGATAGATCCACCATCTCTGTGTTGTAAGGAATGTTGGTGGGGACTGTCCAGAGCTTGTTGTTGCTGAGGTTGAGGAACCTGAGGCTGCTCAATGTGTTGTTGATCAGGACGGCCCTTTCCAACATATTCCCTGACATGTCGAGGACTCTGAGATTCCACTGATAAGCTGTGTCAAGCTTTTGCAGAACCTTGACATAGTTGTGTGCAGCATATATTTCCCATAGCGACCTGGGCAAGTGAGCCGGGAGGTTCTGGAGCCAATTGTGGGAAATGTCCAGGGTCCGCAAATTGGCAAACCGAGTCAGCTGGTGGCTAAGGTCTGCAAAGCGGTTATAAGAGAGGTTCAAATAGGTAATGTTGTCCTGGAGTCCATGTGGCAGTGTGGTCAGGTTCCTGCTGGAACAATCCACATTTCTGTTGTTTCCTGAACATGAGCACCCAGAAGGGCAAATGCCCTGAACTGCTGGTATGCAGAAGAGAAGAGCAAGGATGCAGGGTGATGTCTTCCAGCCTCGGTTCTCCATGGTTGCCTAGGAGCAGATATAGACAGCGATCCTCAATCTATTACCGAGGCTATGAATGCATTTCAGAAGGCATGTGCATTTTTTTGTAAGCGTTGCTTCCATGCATGCAAAGCTAGATTTGAAGCAACCGAGCACTCATGCCCACATCAGTGTGGCATTGCCCTCAGTGGTGCAAAAACCCCAGTTGTTTACAAAAACCCCGAGTCTATCGGCTCATCTATTTCCATATCTCTCGTTCCTCCCCCACTGCCTCCAGCTCCCAATGGTAGCATTCTTCCTAAACTGCTAGTCTCTTCCAAACGTTATACAATGTCTGCTTTCTCTTTACAGGGCTTTGAATCTTGCATTTACCTTTTGAGTATTCCTTTTCTGAATGTCATTCTATAAAGGATGAAATTTGGGGTGAAAATGGACTCTCTAAAGAATAGGTCTTAACATCCCTGCAGTAACATAGCTGTCGGTGCTGTAAATAAGACACATCAATTCACATAGCATTTTTAAGTCGGATGGTAATTTGGAACAATGTAAGCACAACCCGTTACCCATCTTATACTAGTAGCATTTTTTTTTTTCCTTTTCTATTCCATGACTTGCCTCCTGGCAACGTGTCGGTTTTCCTGAACCTGAAATAATGCTCAGATGTGATTCCATAGCTGTCACTGCAGCACGCTTGCTAATGCATGGAAGTGCCAAGTTAGACTAGATTAATATCTGTCTTTAAAAATACACACACATGCACACACACACACACACACACACACACACACACACACACACACACAC
>JAJKFI010000079.1:3488300-3550529 GCA_029204185.1 Lerista edwardsae
CACACACACACACACACACACACACACACACACACACACACACACACCAACATCTTGACATGCTTGGGCCTTAAAAGCTAAATACTAGGAAAGAGAAAATGGAATCAAACTTACCCTGATCCCTGCTGCAGTATCAGTGCATCGTTTCTCTGAAAGAGGGAAATATAAAGGTCGGCTTGCTCTCGAGGGTAGCCACAGTTTGTCTGTGGGTTGTGCTTTGCCTCCTCAACTGCATCGTACTGCCGTTTCCAGGGGCTCTGCAACCACCTGATCAGTGCTCCATCGGAGGACTGCAGAGCTGTCGTTTTGGTGCTGACTCAAATGTATTGCAAGGGGTGCACACTCGACAAAATGGGCAGGGTTGTTTTTTTTTCATAATCAAGTTTTCAAACTTCTCTCTTTCTCTCTCTGTTTCTTCCCCTCCTCCCTTCCCCCGGGATGTGTGTCAGTGCATTAGGATGCTGCACACATACTTGAACTGTGCAAATCACGTCCCGTCTCAATTATTTTTTGTATTTTTGTTAGTCATCATTCTCTTTCAGTTTGGCTCTCCCCCCACTGCTTAACCCTTTCTAAAATTTTAATTTGGGCATCACCCCCTGCATTCCTGAACAACAGTTCTTAAAAACTCTGGGGGTATTTACATTTACATTGGAATTGTAAACTGCATAGCACTGCAAGATGTAAATCCAAAAATCCCTTTGTCAAGCCCCTTGCCCTAAAGCAAGTTACTCTGTGCGCCAGCCCATGTCCAGGCCATACAGTTAGCTTCCCATAGTTTTACCCACATCGCCTAAACTGTCTTGTGCTTCAAGTTGAAATGCAGGGAGTGAGTAAAATGCCCTGTTGCCAGAATTGCCTGGTGGATTTAAAGAACAATTGAGTGAAACGTTCTCAGTTCTGCAATCAGCTGTTAATGACTTAGCAGCTGCAGCATAATATAGGTAGTTTGAGACTTGGTGGTTGGTGCAAATGGATAATGAGAACATCAATATGCATTTAGAAATAAACAAACTTTTTTTCCAAGTATATTTTCTTGCATAAACAGTTCCACTTGCTTTTAAATCCCATGTTCTTCATTTGAATTCTTCTTTTCAAAATGCTTTGGACTTCTTGATCCTTTTAAATTGACAGTCCCATAACAGAAGTCAAATAGTGTTGGCCCCAACTTGTGAACCTTAATCTGGGTTGAGAATGTAAGAAGTCCTCTGCTTGGATCATTTTAGCTTTCTGTTTCCTGCAGTGACTAGCCAGGCCAATCTAGGTGACCCACCTGAAGTCCTCGCTTGCTTTTGCTTTCCACCAGCTGCTAACTGTTGGCATAATGCCTGCGAACGTGCAGTCTAAGTCTAATCCGCTGGGTTTAATATCGGATGACAGGCACATGTGCCATGAATTGCTGTAATTCTTCGTTTTAAAAAATTGTTGAATTCTAAAATAATTGCAAAACATATACCACAAAGGGAAATCCCCTGTATCCAAAAACATAAAGTTTAATAACAAAATCCCACTTTTCCACCCTGGTTGCAATGTTATCTAAGGTGTACCGTCTTGCTAGATTTCAGTGAAGGTCCATCTAGTCCTGCATCTCGTTCCAAGCTGTGCTGAGTTGGATGTTTCCAAGAAGCCAATAAGTATTGGCATTTTGGAAAACAGATAATAAGCTTTTCCATCTATTGCCCACACACCAAGCAACTGGTATTAAGTTTATCTGAATCTGGAGCCTCTAGATTTTCTTCAGTTGATGAAGTTGATGTACCCATCCTCCTCTGTGAATTCATCTGCTTCTCTTTTTCCAAACCATCTGCATCCAGGTGTGGAAGTGAGTTATGGAATTATGCAGTTCATGAAGAAATTCTTCTACTTTTGAGATTGAGTGGCACTCAGAGCCTAACTATTCCATAGGCATTTGGAATTAGCACCATTTCCTGGCACTTGGAGGAGATTGCTTTGGTCTGGCTGTTATTGGCTCTTAATTGTAGATTATTGTCCTAAATTGTCATTTTATGGCAACGAAGAAGCATCATCAGTGGGACTTATTCTAGAAATGCTTGGATGTGCCTCATTTGCCACCTAAAGGCAAATTCATGCATTCCTTATTAAGGAGATAGTTTGTAACCCTGTGGTAGAGCCCCTGTTTGCGTTCAGAATGTTCTAGTGTCACTCTCAAAGTAGGTCTGTCAAAGACCCCTCCCCATCTGAAACCCTGGAGCTACTGCCAATCAGTGTTGACAGTTCTGGCCAAGGGACTGACCAGGAAGGCAACTTCCTATATGATGTTCAGGGGCTTGGGTGCTGTATTCCAGCACTCCTGTCCTGCAGTATATGTGCTTGGAGTACTTTAGCCTGCTGTTGACCTCCTTCTAGTTGGCTCAGCTGATTGAGATAACAAATGTAGGCTCTGCAAGGTGTATGGATAGTTCCAAGTAGGGATTGCACTTCTACAGTGCAATCTTCTTCTTTCACCTCCGTAGAGCAGCAGGCAACTTGTAGTCCAGAAGATAATTTTCTTTCCTCCTTACGAGGTGCCTAGCAGCTGTGGGCTGCCTCTCCCTCTTCATATCTTGGGAGAAAGTTCCCCTTTCTATCTTTTGCCACAACACCCCACCTTACGATGCTTTGGCACTGTTTCCGTAGAGCTTTGTACTATTAAAGCTTTTCAGTGGATTGTGCCCTTAAAAAAACCCACCCTCCATCCCAAAACGCTAGTTGTAGTTGTGTGTGTCTTTTAATTCTGTGTTAGTCAGATACTGGTCTGAGACTTGGTGTATGCAGAAGTGTGAGGTGGTAGAATGAACTGTGCCAGTGCAGAGTGCCAGCGGGAGATACCACTTTTTGAATACTCTCTTGTGTTGAAAAATGCAAAAAGAAGCCTCCTGCCACTAGAAAGACAGCACAGTAGGCTAGTGTTCGACTCCCTGGTTTCTGGTTTTCTATTTGCAGAGAGTGTTTTAACATAAGAAAGTTTTGAACAAAACATCATTCTCCAGGCTGGCCCAAGATCTCTTAGTGCACACCAAATACTTTTCACCTTAGCCTGGGAGTGGCATGCCAACCACCTCCACTATTCCTCTTCCCTCCCCACTCCCTGGATTTGAAAAGGGAGAAGGGAATGATAGCTTGAGCTTGCAATGTCAGTAGAGCAGCATCCACTTACAGCTATTCAGCTTGACATCCTGTCCCCACCCCCCACGATGATTATCCAAACGTTTTGGTGCAGAAGTACACGTGCTGAAGCATCACAGGAAAGCCTGTGTACTCTTACACTAGCAGAGGCTGGCACAGTGAATGAGATCACCTTGGATGCACTGCAGTCCATCTCGCATTCAACATCTATGGCTAATGTCTCCCAAGATTGTCTATGATAGCAGCCTTCTCTCTCTTTTTCATTGTACCATCCTCACCAGTGTGGCAGAAATGTGAAATAATACTATGCCTCTTGCTAAGGGCAGCTGCTCACCTCTCAAAAGCTTAAGCCTTCATAATAATTGTAGAAATGAATGTCAGCTGGGACAGTGAAAAAATCCACACATTAAGAGAATGAAGATGCAATTAGACATTTTAGTTATAATTTTTGGAATTTCTGCAGATTCTTCTCTAATCATTTCACTGCAAACCAAATAAGTGTACACATATGTTATCTCCTAGCCACCCCTTTGCCAATCTGCTTTTTCCTTACTTATTTTAAGAGTGGGGGAGAATGTGTCCTTTGCAAAGACAGCTTTGTGCCTGGGCTGGCTAGCTCCCCCCAGAAACATGTGTAATATGTATAGTCCTGCGTATATCATTTTACTTGTGCAGCTTTTAACTACTCATTTTACCCCTCTTGGCTGCTGCCTGGCTCTGCAGTGCTGTGAATCTGCTGAAGTTTCTTCCTGGCATGTAAAGCTGCAACAAAAGAGTTAATTAGCAGCCAGTTGAAATCCTGGAGTCGGTCTTTAGTGATTCCTCAACCATGTGATTGATTGAGAAAGGCACTCCTTGAGTGAAACCAAGGGCATGGCATAGTATATAAATTTTTCAACTGGATGGGGATGTGCAAATGCCAGGACCTTCTCTGCTAGGGTTAGGACTTCTAGATAAGACTACGGTTGGTTTGGTGGCTGGCACATGTCTTCCATATGACTGCTCTCTTCAGAGTAAGGTGGGGTAAAAGTGGAGTGTAGCTCAGTTGCAGAGTCCATGTCAAAAGCTCCAGGTTCAACCCCTAGATAGTGCTGGAAAAGACCCTCCCCTGAAACCCTGGACAGCTGTAGTCAGTCATCCTCGATAGGAGTGAACTATATGGACCAATGGCCTGACTCCATATAGAACAGCTTCATACCTTCCTATGTCTTGCTTTAAGAATGAGAGGGATGCTGAGCTCTCTCTTTTCCCCTTCCATAGTTTGCCTCCCTCAATCTGTCACTTCACCATTTCCTTTTATTCCTAACTCGGTTCTTGTTATTGGAGTAGAAAAAAGGTGCTTGAGGCCTAACTCTTTCACTTACAGTGCTTCAAATATGAACCGGGGTCTCCTGATCATTGTTAAGTGTACTGTATTGCATTGTAGCTTTTTAAGGGCTTGGTTAAAAATTCAGGGTCACAATATGCTTTTAACTTGCAAAGTACTAATGCACAGTTCCCTGCTCTGTTTCCCCCAATTAAATGCACTTCATCTATATACTGTCCTTTTGCCATTCTGTTCAGATTGTTTTGTGATGAATGGGTGCAAGAATGGACCTTGATCTTTAAAGGCTAAACCCAAATTTGAATCAATTTTCTTTGGATTGAGCTGTTGATAAAATGACTTGCTGAATTTAAAAGCTGCAGCAGGCTAATCTGGGGGATTAATAGTTGGCACTGAATTGATTAAAGGAAATCCGCAGTTGCTGAGCTGTTTTGGTAGTCAGTACTACAGAAGATGATAAAGTAATATTCAAGAAATGCCATTTGTTAGGATTAGTTAAGTAAGCTTTCGAGTTCCTCAGATATCTTTGGAATGAGCATTAAGCAAAAAAAAAAAAAAAAATAGGACGAAGCAGCCCCAGAGGTGTAAGATTTTTAGGATGGGATGTAAGAGATGTTGTGCAGATTTAGAGAAGCCCACAAAAATCTGATACACACAGGCCTGACAAAATTAGAGTAGGCAGGTTGGTCCATTAGGAAATGGGTAATACTTCTTCTTATAACAAACACACAAAAGATTTCCTGTAAAACTTGTGTTTTACAGAGATCACATACTCATAGAAGGTGTTTGTGCCTGATGTAGTGGGCAGGCAGGCCAGGATGGGGGCAGGCTTGGGATTCAACCATAAGGCCGAATCCTAGGCCCATTCCCCAGGCCCCGTTTTGGGCCATGCGGTCTCCTTGGATCTGATCTCTGATCCGAGGAATCCATAGGGGAGGTTGGCACCTCCCTGTGTGCGAGGGCACGAATGTGCCCTTGTGCCAAGGAGGCTCCAGCCTCCCTTATACTGTGTTGGATACAGCGCAGGCCCGCCAGCCTGCCTGTTTCAGTACAGTATAGGATTGTGCTGCCCAGCTCAAGAAGCTCGGACAACTAAACCTGATGTTCTCCAAAGCCCACAAAAATCTGATACTCTTCAAAACACACAGGCCTGACAAAATTGGAGTAGGCAGGTTGGTCCATTTAGGAAATGGGTAATACTTCTTATAACAAACACACAAAAGATTTCCTGTAAAACTTGTGTTTTACAGAGATCACATACTCATAGAAGGTGTTTCTTATATAATGCTTCTAAATGCACACTATGCACACTAATGCACTAAATGCACATTTCTAAATGCTTACTATGCTATGCGTATATACTTTACTTAAATAATTCTTCTGTAACCTCTCATAAAATGCTCAAGGCAACATGTAGAAAAGAACACACAAAACCCAGTATTTCAAAAATTAAAACTAAAACTTCAATCAATGAGAAGAATTGCAATCTGGCAATCATCACTAACACCAGAATCAGTTTTAAAAGCTTAAATCATAATACCCTGGAAATGCTTTAAATGTGAGGAAAGCCTTACCTTCCAAGCCTCTCTAAGAGATTAAGATGTACAGGGCTGCTCTTAGAAGTGTTTCAAAATGTGGAGTGACCGTGGTCCTTGTGCTTCTGCAAATCAAATCTCTTGAGATGTGGGTATAAGCAGCAGAGTAGAACTCCTCCTTGTGGATTCCTAGGGGCATCTGCTTGGCCACTGGGGGAGGGAGGATGCTAACTAGATGGATCCTCTGTCCAGTCTGTCAGGGTTTTTTCTTATGTCCCCATAGCTGGGAGCCAAGGAGTGGAATGTATGGGTGGGCCTACTATCTCCAATAAGAACTAGATTGTGTAGAATTATTACTGTGATAGTTGAACTGAATAAAATTGAACTTAAAATGGAGGCTTACCCTTCATTCTGCTGCAACTAATTTGACACTACTTGGGGCCAACAGTGCCGAATGGGTGCTGTACAGAATACACACAATCCTGTGATATGTAACAGCAATGTGGAAATAAACAGCAAAACATTATGTAAACATTTTACTAAGATTGGGAAAAGTTACTGGAGACAATACTACAGTCCTGGATTTGGGATGTACAGCCTTTGAAAGGGGTTGGACCTCTCAAGGCACCTATAATAAAAGACAGATGGTTTATAAATGTAGTAAAAAAAAAGGCTTTTTCTGCCTGTCAAGGGAGAAGCATCATTTGTGCTTTTGGTACTTTATCTACTTACATATGCATGCACACTAGTTCGGATCATTCATGCCAGTGTGACCAAGGACTGAAATCCAGTGTGGGACTATCCAGATTGTACAGGTGACAGCAGGTTTGGTGGATACCATCAGTGGCGGATCTAGGGGGGCAGGGGGGGGCAAGAGCCCTGGGCATTGTCTTGGGGCTGTCTAGGGGGGCACCAGTGGCCCCCGCAACATTGTGCGGGTAGACCTAGGCTCCCCATTGGGACCAGCCGCGAGTAGACCTGGGCTCCCTCGAAGGGAGCCTAGGTCTACCCGCGGCAGTTTCTAATGGGTAGACCTGGGCTCCCTCAAGGGCGCACTTCTATTGGCCTAGGTCTACCGTGGCTGGTCCCAATGGGTAGACCTGGGCTCCCATGGGGGCGCACTTCTATTGGGTGCCCCGGCCGCCATTTTGACTAGGTCCGCCCCGGATACCATTTAGTTCTATGGGGCAGAGTGTATGGGTTGGTGCAATTCTAGGGGAGAAAAACCCTTCCCTTTACTCCTGACATTGGGAGGTTGCAGTGGGCACACAATTCAAACCCAAACCATGTCCTCCAGCTCATCTATTAGCTTTCTCAAATCTAAATGAACAAATGCAATATACTCCTGTTTAGATCAGTAAAATGCTGCACTTAGGACAGTCAATGTACTGAAGGCAGGTATGACACCATGTAGTCTGATCCTCACTGAAAGGGAATCCATCAGAACACATAGAATTGCATTGCTTGCGAATACCACTCCCCCAGTTTGTTGCAGTCTATCAGACATTTCTCCACATGGTTCACATCACCAAATAATAAGAGGCACCTTTCTCGTACAGATGTTGTTGAGCATCATTTGTAGTTCCTAGGTAGTGTGATTAAAACTCAGTGTGGATGAAGAAAAATAGGCAGGTGCATGGAAATCATTTATTGAAAGTAACTAAAATTCAGGAGACAAGCAAAGAAAATGGGATGAATGATTTCAACCCACCTCACATTGGGTAGATAAATGTACATTCAAATCACGTTTAATTTCTAAACTGGAACAATGACTGTGCCTGAGCAAGTCAAACAAGTCACCCAGAGGGGAGTTGACTCTTGACTTAATTCTGACTCGTGCCCAGGATCCTGTGTGAGATGCAGGTGTCACTGAGCTACTCAAGTGCATAGGGCTGTCAAAATTCAGTGTTGTATGTAAGAGGAAAGTTGCCCTGGAATTCAATTTGGTTTTGTTTATGTTCCATAAAAGCAAATTTCTGGAAAATGAGAAGATTGGGTTTTTTTTAAGTTGAACGTGTATCATAGGTTGGAAAAGAAGATTCATATCCAAGAGGATTCCACTGTGGTCAACAAGAGTCAAGGCAAGAAGACTTTTTTAAAATGTGGATGTCCTATGCAAATGAGAAAAACTCATAGAGCTAAGAAGGCTAAGTGGAACTTCCAGGCTTGGAGGCAGTATACCTCTAAATATCATTGAGGACAAACAGCAGGCAGAGGAGGGCTGTGCCTTGATGCCCTGTTTGTGCTTTTCCTGAAAAGCACCTGGCTGATCTTCGAAAGAAGATGCGGGACGACATAGATGCTTTGTCCTGACCCGGCAGGGATCTCCATATGTTCTGCCAAAGCAGCAGAGGGAACTACAGGGACAGCATTTATAGGTCATTGGCCTTTTACGAGACCACTTTGTTTCCAAAAAAGACTTTTTTATAAGGATGATGAAGGGTTTGCTACAATTTAATCATTAGATAAAATCCTCTGGTGGCGGTGGGAGTAGTGATTCTTCACCCAGATTTTGATGAATGAGACCTGGAGCTACCGAACACTGGGCGTCTGCATTTTTTTCAAGTAGATGGGACTCATTGCTGATGGGGCAGAGATCCTCATTAACTCCCTGGAGCCAGTTGGGTGGAGGAGGCAGATCAAGTGGCTCAGGAATGGCAGACTGAATATCACTCAAGTTGCTGGGGCTGGTGCAAACTGAAGTTTGCATGCTTGTTGAGGAAATGGAATTATTGTTGGCTATAGGGCTAGACTGGCCGACAGTTTCTTCAGCTCCACAACTGGGTAGAGCATCCAGGCTTGCTCTTGATTCAGACAATTGCCCCTCATCACTTTCTAGCAGCTGTGTATCCTTGTTAAATTTCCAAGGCAGGAGAGAGAGAACTGAGCTACGCTTTATGCCATGGACAGGTTCTTTATTGGTAGTAACATCTGCTATGTCTCCATCTGCAAAGGGAGAGCGGCCTGCCCAGTGGGGAACAGAGGTGTCTGTGCGTCTCCATCGTTTCCACAAGAAGATGCCAACAATAACTATGATCATGCTCATCAGGATGACGCCAATTATTACTGCAGCTATTAAGTGCCCATCATGATCGGGGAGTTCTTGGTATTCTGTAGCCCAAGGCTTCACAGAAGATGGTGGTGCTGGTGTTGTTTTTCTCCTTTCATTTTGAATAAGGACTCCAGATTTGTGTGTTGAATATAAATATGTTGGAGATGAAGAATTTGCAGGCACCTTAATCTCTGCTGAGAGGTGATTCCACCACAGTTGTCCAAAGAAAAAAATTAGGACAATGGTATCCATTGTACTCTTAGTTGCTGGTAAATTCTTCTGTAAAACATAGAGAATAGAAGGCAGTCAGTTCTGATTTATGCTTTCAACATATCAACATTTTCTTAGGGGTTTTTTAGCCCTACTTTGGGGATATTTTATGGAAAACATATTAAACACCAAAATGTGGTGTTTTGTGCTTTTATTCAGATATTTTAACCCCCAGAAGGGTGGTATTTTATGATTTTATGCGTTTTTAACAAAAACGCACCACAACGCACCATATTTATTGCTAAATGTACTAAGGCAGACCATTAAATCCATCTAGCCCAGAGTTGTCCACTCTTGACCGCAGCAATCCAGGTCTTGGGCAGGCGTGCTTTCCCTCACCTACAGGTTCCTTAGGTTTGACCTGGGACTTTCTTCATACAAAGCATGTGCTTCCCATTGAGCTATGGCCCTGCCTGACACATGCAGCAACTATATGAGATAACAGGTCCATCTAGCCCAGTGCTGTTTGCTAGAACTGGCGATGTCTCTTGGGTGGCGGTGGGGGACGACGACGTTTCCTAGCCCTGTTGCTTCCTAAAACCTACAGATACTTCCTAAAAGTATCTGCAGATCCTGCCAAGAAGTAAGCCTGGGATCCTGTGCATGCAAAGCAAGTGCTTTAGAGCCCTGTCCAATCCAATTTTCCAGCACTGATACAGATGTGCCAGTGCAGCATGCACGGCATCCTGCAGTGGGGGAAGTCATAGAGGCCTTCTCAAGATAAGGTCATTTGTTCCCCATCTTGGGGCTGCATTAGCCCTGGAAGATTAGATAGGATTGGGATCTTGTTTGTTTCTTTACTTGTTTTATACCCCACTCTTCTCTGCAGAGGGCACCCAAAGCAGCATACAGAGCCATAGAATCACGTTTAAAATTATGGTTTACAATTTAAACCCATGCATTCCAACCCGCCCTCTTAAGTCATCTGAGGAGGCCTTCCTGCAACTGCCATCTTTCTCCCAAGTTAGGGGATCGGTGGCACAGGGACGAACCTTCTTGGCACTGCAATTATGGAACTCACAACCGGGGGAATCTAAGATCTTCCTCCTCCCTCATAGCATGTCAGTGTGGGCTCAAGTATTTTGTTTCATCTGATGTTTGATGTTGCCTCTTGTACCTCAGCAGTAGAACCTGCATTGCAAATAGTTTGCCCTGTTTTCATTTATATTTTATTGCTTATTTTATTATTTCTATATACTGTATAATAATAATAAATAATAATAATAAATAATAATACAGTACATAGAAATAAGACAATAAAATAAGCAATAATAATAATTTCTTCCAATAATTGTGAGCTGCCTTGGGCATCTGCCCTGGCGGAGAAAAGGTGATGTAAAAATCTTTTAAACAAACAGACAAAAGCAAGCAAACAAACCAGTAGTGTCCAAGCTGGAGGCTGCTGCAGCGGGGCAAAGCATCCCTGGCGCAAACAGCACTTTCTATTCTGCCAGGGATTCTGCAAAAGACACCGACGACAATCCCCAGGGGTCTTTGCAGACCTATGGTCTGATACCCCAGCAAGACTCGCAACCAGCATTCTGTGCAGGTTACGAGGACTCCTGAGGACTGGAGTAGGGGTCATCTGCAGCATCACCCGTGGAACAGAAGGTGTCATTCACACTGGGGAAGGATCAGGAAGGTGCCAGATCTGATCAGCTGGAGTTGAGCAACGCTTGATCTAAATATTAAAACACCCTTAAAATATTACAAATAAAGCCAGACCACCACCACCAGCAGCCACCTATTTATTACTGATCTAATAGACCTAGATCAAGCTGAAGGGTTATGCATGCATTAGGAATCACATTTTTTTAAAAATCTCTCTGCGTTAGGTTAGAAGGTAGAGTTCAGTTTCTAACACACACAAAAATCAAATTGTGTCCTGCAAACATGGTCCTAGTGTTTAGGACCATGGGATACCTAGTATTCACATGGAATTTCTTTGGGTGAAGCAGCAGCATTTTTTAACTGCACTTTTGTGTCAATGTTGTTTTTAAAATAGAATTTATCAAATCAGTAACTTACACCAGCCCTTGTAAATGATGCCTTCTACTAAGGCTTTTAAATTGGAGTTTTATTGCATGGGGAGGTTTTGCATAAAGAACCAGGGATGCTGATGAACCACAGATCTATGTAGAATTAAAGGTCTCAATTTGTATATACGTCCAGGTGGCAGTTTAGAATCTTTAAGAGATGTGGCTTCCTTCTGTAACACTTGGATTTCTACCAGTTGATAAAAGCTTGATGCACGCTGATTTTTTTTCCTTGCCATTCGCTCTTGAACTTTTAATTTTGTACACGGGCTCAGCATGTCCCCAATTATTCTAGTAGGATTACCAACAGGGATAACTTCCTGGGGCAAGTCCAGGTAAAAAATAAAATGCTAACCTCTAAATCAGACTTAATTAAGAGACTTAGAAAAATGGTTCGTTCTTGTAAAAATTTCACTTATGGTGTGAAGGGGAACATGAGGCTGTCTGCTAACTTGACAAAGAGGCACTTTTAAAGTCTTGTTCCTCTTATATTGAGCAGGGGGAGATCAACGGTCCCTATTCAGCCCAGCATCACATTCTTCCCAGTGTTCTTATAAAATTGTAAGCCTTTGGGGGGGGGGAGCAAGGAACCTTTTATTGATTTGCTCTGTAAACTGCTTTGTGAATTTTGAAAAAACAATATATAAATATTCATACTAACAATAGGAAGAAACTAGTGTTCCAGAGAACTAAAGCACACAGTTCTAATTTCTGAAATATTCCACAGCAGCTTTTATATTTAGCCAATTGATGCTTTCCACTCAAATCCAAAGAAGCATAATGGAGTCTCTCTTACCTATTGGATAGTGTCTCCTCTACTGACCAGCCTCTTGTTTTGAAGTTCACATTTTGATGTTGTTCAACAGCACAGATGTAAGTGTGTGCAGCTGAGAGTTTTAAAGTTGTGGGTGGTTCTCACATTTCAAAAGGGGATCCTCAGAAAGAGGAAGTTTATCAACACTTGGGGCAGGAAGCATCAAGAAGCAAGAAATGACTAATATAAGAACTTTGGATGTGTCCATTGTGCACAGATGAAGGCGACATTTGGGTTGTCACAGTCTTCCTAGAAATGTTTTCAACTTCTGACTAGTCTTTATGGCAATAAGTAGGAATTTTATAGTATACACATTTTTTGCACATGTCTGTGAAGCGACAGACAAATGTTATTTAATTGGGTGAAAGTATCTATCAATTTAATGAAATCTTGTTTGTGCTTCTAGTGCTTTTCTGGTGGAAGAATAATATAATTGCACAGAATGACATATAAATAGTGATTCAAACAATCTTTCATTGGCTTCATGTAGCTGCAATGTATCAATCACTTAACCATGATAAAGAAATCAAGAACAGGCTATAAGACTGTGTATGCCTCCCCACAAATTTGAGTTTCCTCCCCCCACAGTGGCCATACTTCTGTGTTAACTTTAACCATGGTTAATGCTAAGTAGGATCCCTGTTAGGCCACTGCTTTCAAATGTGTTTCAATTCTTAATGCAGATGGGAACCTAAGGGTGCAATCTTACGGCGCCCGTCACACCGACGCTCCATCATAGCGTTGGCGCGATGTTGGTAACACGGTCACGGGGGCACCAAGTGGCACCCCCGCGTCAGCGCTACTGCAACAGGACTGGTGCTGCAGGCAGCACCAGTCCTGTTGCACCCGCACCAAATCTCCCTTGTGTCGACCAAAGCTGGCCAGCACAAGCGAGGCTCCTTGTCAGGACGGGCAGGGGGTTGGTGGGGGAGGGAGGTTATGGGCAGAGGGAGGGAGGGACATGGGCGGGTGAATCCTAAGCCCGTCCAGGAGGCCCCGTGGCCCCAATTCAGGCAGCACGGTCTCCTCGGCCCCGTGCCTGCTGTTTAGCAGGCACAGAGCCAAGGAGCGCACAGGGGAGGCTCTAGCCGAACATGCCCTTGCCAGCTTAGGCTATGGTGCTGGCTGGCTAGCCTCGCCATTCTGACGCTGGATAGGATTGCGCTGTTAGTTTTTGTATTGTTAAGACGGTTGTGGGAAGGATGAATTCACATTAGGAAGGGAAGGGAGGGAGTGTGGATTCCCATAGCCTTCTCCCAGTAATTTAACCATGGTTAAGAGCAGAGGCACCCTTTCCATTGCTTATGTGGCAAGTAGCTCAGCTCTGCTTGAGTAACAAAAGACTCCCTCTGCAAGCAGGTCTTTGCAGGTGGGGATCTACTTTAGAGAGTTGAAGTGCTGCCTTCCTCCTTGCCATGTGTATGAATTCTGTATAGGGGGAAGTTATGCTTGACTTGCCCCCAGCCAAGCAGCTTTCTGTTGAGTTGAAGGAAGTGTCAGTTTAAGAACTTTCTCTCTCTTTCCATTCTTATCCTGTGACTAATTTTCCCCTTTGAAACTGCTAGGGAAAAATCAGAGATGACATTTTATTTAATTATTTAAAGAATTTGTATCCTGTTTTTCCACCCCACTAAGGGGCTCTCAAGGCAGCTACAACAATAAAGCATCAAAGCAATATTAATAAAACAAACATTATAAAAAACATATAAACCATTAAAACAATTAAAAGCAGTAAAACACAATTGGATCAACATAAAATTTCATTAAAATTTCATTAAAAGCTCCAGCCACCCCCCCCCCAGTGTCAGCAGTTAAAAGTTTCCCTGAATAAAAAAAAAAAGTCCCGCCAAAAAAGATTCCAAGGAGGGAGCTGTTGTCATTTCCCAAGGGAGGGAGTTCCACAAACGGGGCGCCATTACCAAGAAGGCCCTATTTCTTGCCACCATCCCCTTCACCCCATCTGGTGGTGGCACAGTTAGAAAGTCCCTCTCTGATGACCTAAGAGGATGGGAAGAATTATATGGAAGGAAACAATGCCTCAAATGCCCTGGGCCAAGCCATAAAGGGCTTTAAAAGTCAAAACTAGCACTTTGAATTCATCTGGTAGCTAGTGTATCTGACAAAGCAACAGCCCAACTGCATCAAACTGACAAGCCTCAGTAACCACACAGGCAGCCGCATTTTGCACTAGTCGCAGTTTCAGGACTGTATTCAGAGGGAGCCCCACTTAGAGTGGATTGCAGTAATCTAATCTGGATGTCACTAGGGCATGGGTCACCGTGGCCAGGTCTGAAGTCCCAAGGATTTTTGCAGCTGGCGAATCAATCGAAGCTGATCAAAGGCTCCCTTGACCACAGTTGCCACCTGGGACTCCAGGAGCAGCTGTGGATCAAGAGAATCCCCAAGTGGATCTGCTCCTTTAGTGGAAGGAGCAAGAAATAATAATAGTAATAATAATAATAATTAATAATGCTCGTATTTATATACTGCCTTTCTTAGGTAATTAGATTGCTCCTCTGACTTTAACTCAAGGCGGTTTACATAGGCAGGCTTTATTCATAAACACAAAGATTTTTACAAATTACAAGGAAGTTCTGTCTTTCAAGAACAACATACAGATCGTACTTTCATGGTATAGTCTTCTTTCTGGCCACACAATTTGCCTTCCTGCTGGCTGATAAGCAGCTTCTGCTCCCACCAAAGAAGCGGCTGGCCCAGCACACTCCCCTCTCACAGGCAGCTGTAGCTCAGCAATAAATCAGTTGTAGTTTACAAGGTCTGCCGCTCATGGAGACTTCAGCCAGCCAACTCCTCCTTCGAAAAGGTATGTGGCAAAGAGTGAATGCAGTCACAAGGAGAAAGTCAGGACTTTAAGCCTAGTTATTTAAGTCGTTTTTGCTCCTTTCTGAGCTAATTGTGGAGGGAGCTCTTCAGTGTTCTATATAGGAGAACACAAGCTGTTTGCTTCATGAGTCACACAATGTGTAATTCAGTTTGTTAGACTTCCACCAGCTCTTTCTTGTCATGGTTAGTTTACACATTCTGTGGGGCCTTTTTTTCTTCGCATCTTCAGCTGCTAAATTTGCATTAAAGTGTAGCCTGAAAGTACATTTTAAGAACTTGCCTAGATGCGTTTCTGTGCAAGCCATCTGAGGTCACCACAGGATGTGTGGTGTTCTTTTGTGGTTGCAAGTGGGTGTTGTGTAGCTCTGACTTCTTCCTTCTCCTCTAGGTAAGCTGCTATCTTTTCCTTCCAAAGAGTTTACTTTTCTGCCTGCCACTTTCCTTCTTGTCAAAGGGGCAATTGCCAAGTTATTTAAACTGATTGAAATATACAGTATTTGCTTTTGCCTGTTCTTATTCGGCGTGCAAGCTTTGGAGAATCCAGTGTACATCTTCCTCACCCGAAATAGACATTGGTGCTATTGCTACTAGCTTTTGCTTTTAAGATTAGCTGATGGCTTGCTTGTGACTTCACTTCCTTTTTTGTGACCAGACCTGTCATATTCAGGGGTTGGCCAAGTGAACTGCTGGCTGAGGGCCCACTCAGAGCGCAATCCTAAACTAGAGTTAGGCTGGCATAAGCTAAGCCAGCAAAGTTTGGCCAGCACAAGGGCCACCATAAAGCGTGTTTGGACAACTGTTGGAGTCAGGGAGGATGGCTCACATCCGTATGCTGGCCTCTCTGACTCCGAGAGTGGTCCAAAAATACTTTACGGTGGCCCTTGTACTGGCCAAACTAAACTCAGTTTAGGATTGCGCCCTCAACCAGGCATCCTCTGAACTCGCCAGTACCAGTGACAGAAGAGGTACAAATCAACTGAGACTCGTCACACCATTGCCCTGCCTGTCAACCCTACCTATGAATGAGAGTGAGATCACCAGCGAGACCCCTGCAGGGCATCTCAGGGATTGCTTCCATTGGCTGATGGACATAGCCAAATATTCCTCCATTTGCCAGAGGGGAGGGTGGGAGGAGCTATCACCTGCTGTCCCTACCAGTAAGCTTGGAAAGTGCAGGGCCCACATTGCTGTGGGGGCCCCAGTACAAAGTTTTGTCCCAGAACTTAGAACAAGTTGGCCCTAGCATTTGAGCACCTTGTAATGGAATGTGCTCCCTCCCGAGAGTTGTTGTTTTGAGAGATGTATGCCCGTTTCCCTTCTATGCCCATACCTTCTATGCTTTCTTATCATCCACTCTTCTCTGGGAGTTGAAGTGAACTGTCAATGTTTTATTCTTGGTTTCTGTACCTCCCCCAGTTTAAACCTACATCCTTTATTTGCCCTTCAACTGCTAGTCCTGAAGCAAGCTTAGCTTTCCTACGTGTCTTCAATGTGTGGCATTTCATTTAAGCCCCTGAATCATATTTATGTGACGTCTAACGACCTGGGGAATTTGCTATTAATATATCAAGGTTCTTCCAGTCCAAAACCATCTTTTGTAGGAGAGATCAGAAATCTTGGTGTTTGGGGACTGCTTTTCTCAATCACTTGGCTGCTTATTGGTGTGAGCAAATATACTCTGAGGTCATGTTCAGAGTACTTTAAAACACATGCTATCCCCTATCCAGCTGAGAACTATCTGCCATACACATTGTCCAGAAAAATAATTTGGTGCATTTCAGTGTAAGAATTCTCTTGCTCAGGGCCTTGCCATGCTGAGTGCATTTACAGATTCATCACCAAGTGCAACAGCAAGATTACGAAGTCTTCCTGCAATGTCCTCTGCCCCAGGGTGGGCCTTCCTGCTGCCTGAGCAGAGTTTCAAAATTTCCCACAGTGCTCAAAGGGAGTGGCAGTAGTTCTCCTTTAAAAGCAGAAGGTCCCAGGTGCAATACCTTCAGGTCTGAGTGGCGAAGATCCCTGTTTGAAACTCTGAAGAGCTGCTGCCAGTCAGTGTAGATTCTGAGCTGATGGTGTGGCTCAGATATAAAGCAGCTTCATGTGTCTGGTTTTTTTTTCACTGAGAACCGGGCGTAGTTGAGTACCTTTTTTGCATGCAGGTGGTTTCAGGTTAAAGGCCCTGATGTGTCTAGCCAAAAGGGAGCAGGTGGTGGGAAAGACTTCCTGTAAGAAACCCCAGTGTGCTGCTGCCAGCCGTTGTAACGAGGCAGATGGACAAAACATCTAGCTCATACTGTAAGGCAGTTTCATGTCTTCTCACACATTCAACCGGCAAGCCAGGACCTTGGATCAATTCTAAGATTTTGCATCTAACACTCAGCATAACTTTGTTTTTGGTTGAAATCCCAGACTTCCTCCAAGGAGCGCAGTGTGGTGATCACATGCCTTCCTTTGTCCATGTTATCCTCACAGCAACCCTGCAAGGAAGGTTCGAAGATTACCTACTAACTTCCTGGCTGAGTCAGGATTTGAATTCAGTCTCTCCAGTAACAGGCCAACACTATTAGCTTCATCAAACAGGTCAGCATAGCCCCAGATCACAGGAACCTCATGTCCCCACTGAGCTATGGCACATGTGGGGAGGGGTTATTTCTTTTTAGTTACACTGAGATGTGGGGAACCAGCGCGGAATTTAAGCACTCTGCTTGTAGCTGGTTTTTGAATGGAATCAAGTCACCGACTAGAGCCATGTGTGGCTAACTCTTCTGGATTCAGAAAAACATTGATTCTGGGGATATTTGTCAGAATGTTTTGGCTTCCAAAGAGGCCCCCATCAATTGAAGAACACAAATACATGGATAAACGAACACAAATCATCATTGGCATAAAAACAATTACAACAGGAAATGGTTGGGTAAGAAGGCTATATGCCTTGCTTGCTTTTTCCTCCTCCTCACAGGGCAGTTGGTGTTTCTATGGCTATACTTAAAAACATGAGTTTTCATTTTCAGCCAGGGAGTAGCAGCTGTGCTGTCCCTCCCCATTAAGGAGAAGCAGTGGCCAAGTTTCCAGCTGTAGGATAATGTTCAGCATGGAGAGCTTGGTCAGCATAAGGCCATGAGAGCATTTCACATTCTGCAGAATATCTTGGGCGTGGGACAAGAGGAAGCAGACAGGAATGAGGTAATCCTTGTGTCCGGGTGGGATCCTTTCACAGCAGGAATGCTGGCAGAGAAGGAAGCCCTTAAGCCCCTGACCCACCCAGTATACAGTTGGAAATGGAGGCCCCCCCCCAGCCACTTGAATTCTGATTTTATTCTGGAATGTGTGCAGGCCTGTTGCTTAATGTACAGTACTGAGATCCTGAGATTCTGCAGTGTAGAATTTATTGTGATGGGCTGTGACTGAGGTTCAAGTCAACCACGCAACTGTGAAGTACATTGGGTGACCCTGGGCATTTTCCTTCAGGCTAATCTTACAAGGAAGAGGAAGAATTGCATGCATGTCCCTAAATAAAATTTAGGTGATTTTTATTTTATGGTGAATAAAAATGTAGTAATAGTGCGACTAGTATTAGGCTCTTGGAGCCTTTTGGGTTTTTTTTTGAGGGGTGAAATATTATTCAGTCTAAATAAAAACAGTCAGCCCTGAAGATTTACTGAATTAGAGGTAGACCATTGACCCATGTGAGTCAGTACTGTCTACACTGAGTCACTGCAGCTCTCCAGAGTTTCTCCCTCCCCTAGCTCAGAATGCTGCCTGGAATTGAACCTGGGACCCTCCACATGCAAAATATGAAATCTGTCATCTTAGGCAAAGACTTTTTCATCCATGAGCTGCTGTAAATGTCCAAGATTGACCTGGGACCCTTCTGCATGCAAAGCTCTACCACTGAGCTTCAACCCCACCAGGCGTTCTGCAGTTCAAACATATGTATGAAATAGTGATGTATTGGCTCATGGACCTGATTCATGCATGACTGCATTTGCGATTCATGCATTACTTAGGGGATGGTCCAGGTTGCTAACTCCAGGTCCAGGTTGCTAACCCCCGTTCCATATGGCTAAGATGTCACCATTTTGGTGTGGAAAGAGACCACAGGATGGACAAAGTTTTATACTATTGCACGTCGTATATGAATCACTAGAGTGAGAGTCACCAGGCAAATAGAAAACTTCGGCATTGCTAAAGTGTCTCATGCATCATGCTGTGGGCCATGAATCACCCGCAGGGTCATTAACAACCAACATGGGTCTTTAGGTCCATAAGCCTCAGTTTCTTTGCTGAATGGGAATAGCAGTGTCTCCCCTCACAGGGGTGTTGTGAGAACAGACAAAAGATGGTAAATTGTTTTGCACACCTAGACTACTATATAAATATTTTCATGCATGCCAAAAGAAGTGGTAAATAATTAAGTGGTTCATTATTTAGTCCAGTGTGTCCAACTTGGTTGCCACCATTGCATCCACAGAGTCATCCAGCAGAACAGTTCTGGTCATAGGCGGCCTATTGCATCTAGGCAGGTGTGGGAGGATGAACCCTTTGGTTGCCCACTGAGACCAGCTTACACAACACTTCACAGATAGAATTGCTCTCATTCATTAGACTCCACATTTATCATTCTTGTTGAAATAGCACCCACTTGTCCTGTCATCAGGCACTTGTCTTGCATCAGAAAGTCTCAGGTTGAATTGCTGGCATTTCCAGGTAGGAAAGCCTGGAGGGCCACTGCCAATCAGTGTAAACATTATTGAGCTAGCTCATTCCAGGATTTAATTTGGCGTAAGTAGAGGCATGAGTTTTTGGTGATAACAAAATAAAAACACTTAACACAGCTTTCTGCACTTCTCATTTTGGCGCGCACGCACGCACACACACACACAAATCTGTAAAACCAAAATTGGTAACATAACACCATTTTCTATACTTTTCCTCCTTGGGGAAAAAACAAAACCAGCGGAAAAGAAATATTTGACAGCACCTCTAGTTGTTAGGTAGCTTCCCTTGTCACCATGATAGAAAATCTGTTCCAAGAAAATTCTGGTACAGAATTTTTGAGACCTACAACATTATAATTTTCTTTATCCTGGAGAGTGATACAAGACACCATATCCCTGATCCTGGCTCCAGGAAATCTTGCCCAATCGCTCCCATTTTGCTTCAGGATTTCATTGGGTACATTGCACCCCTCCCATCTTTAAGCCAGTCTTTGCTGCTTGTAAGAGTGAGATACTTGCTTTTTTAGCAAGTGAAAGCTAAGATCATAAGAAAGCTGTATTCTGTACCCAACAGTGAAGACTGTCCTGGTAAAGCCCAAACTCAGAATTTGCACAGCCCTGGTTTTCTATTTCAATAAAGTTTAAATCTACCCATTCTCCTGCCATGATCGAACTCTGCCCCTTTCCTTAAAGTGACTTGGTAGCAGCAAATATTCTCTCAAGGCCTCCATATGAAAAGTTTCCAGGGAGACCTTGCTGCCGAGCTGCCACCGTCTTAGCTGGATCTGTTTGTGGGAAGGGTGGGTTGGTATGGGTGCCTGGCAAGATCAGCTCCAGTATAGACCCAGCTAAGGAAGTATCAGGCCTCTCCTCACATTCGGGGTAAAACATACCAAGCTGGAGAAGTTCATTGAACTTGCCCTCCTTGCTACTGGTGACTATTAGCCAAATTTTATCTTAAATTTGTTTGTAATGTATGTATTACTAAGTGGCACATTTAGTTGATATCATAGATAAGTTTCATCTTCAGCCTGATCAATGAAGAAATCCAAGAAAAGAGATTACTGTGCTTGAAACATGAGAGAATTATATTTAGAACAAATCAAACATTCTACAGATAGCTGTAATTAATAGACCAGTGTCTTTTGAGGTAAAGCTGTTCCATAGTCTCCTGTAAGCTGTTTTATTAGCATTTAAAGCTCAACTCTGATCATGTTAAAAAGGAAATACTCTCCCCCTTTTCATAAATTCAAAATTCTGCAAACTTGCTCTGTTTAAAATTATTTTTAAGGAACCAAGGTTACAGAAACTGAAAACATAAGTTGACTTTGCTCCAGATTAGTTGGAAACGCTGGAGAACACCATGTGAAGTTTCTTCTGCAGCAGGCAGCTGTCAGGCCTTTGCAGGGGTTCTCAGTTGTCATGCTCTGAGACCATGACATGGTCCAAATGGCCAAAGCTAGAGCAATCAGATCAAGGGCCAGCAGCAGTCAGGGTGGAGCTGCAGAGAAGGCTGTTGGGTGCAGTGGGACAAGTCAAGCAGACCCCTTGTCTGCAGCTGCTCATAGCAACAAATTGTTCAACAGCTCTGCAGTGTGATATGCACCTAGGTCAACCAGGATTGGCTTGTAGGTCAGCTGATAGCTACCACCATTTTGGAACCATAATCATTGTTTGCATCCTTGAACCATAACCATTAGTCATCTGGGTTTGCCGGCGAGGCAGAGCTTTGTTTGCACAGTAGTTAAGGTGCCAAGTGTTGACTGCTGGTGCCACAGGTCAAGAGCAAGACATACAATCAGTATCTTGCAATAACAGCATCTCCCATGCCAGTTCTGATAGAGTTCCTCCCCAAGTGCAGAACAAAGAAGAGGTTATTAATCCTGGAAATTCACAAGCGGCCAGGTCAGCAGAAAGAAATGGGAAGGGAGTAAAGCCATGTCTCTCCACCAAGAGAAAACCATTAGGAAGTCTGCCAGAAAAAAACCCAGTGACCCTGCAGTATTGATAAGCAACTGAAAGGCCTGAAGTGTGGGAGGGGAGGCACAGAGCTACCTGTAGTCTTGTGCTTGGCAGGAGAGGAACTGGCACCCTCCCTTAGTATAGTCACAATACACACATGTGTGTGGTGAGCAGGTGAGAGCGTTCTCTTTTCTGGGGTCCTGTTTCATTCTTTGAGAACCTCTGTTTTCTGTAGGCTATGTGTGTGAACGAGAGAGTGATGCATATGTTTATCAAAAGCTTCATTTATAAAACCTGCTGTCACCCCTCACCAATCCTAGTGGCTGACTGGGCTTGAGGGGCGAAATGTTTATGATGCTTTCCCAGCCTTGCATCTATTCTATTTTTTCCACTCAGTGGCATTGTTCGCTTTCTCTTGCACAAGGAAAGGTGAAATGTTCCTTGAAATCATCCACGATTGAGTCATTCAAAACTGGATGATTCTAAAAGACCAAGGGGTCGCTTGTAGAGGACACCCTATAGCAATGTCCACAGCATCAAAAATTCACCAACAATATGGAATGCCTAGAATCTGGTGCTTCCCCCTAGGTGGCATGTAGTCTTCCAGGTGTTTTTTTTTAAAACCTTACGGTATCTGAAATGTGATTAAATCTCAATGTTGATTATGGTACTGTGTTGTGGTTTTGCTGCTGTCTCCTTGAGCTTCTGTCTATCAGATATTTCACTAGCTAGTTTCTTGCTAACTTCTTCTCCAGCATTTCCATGTCCTGCAGTAGATCTTTCTGGCCCCGGGCTTTGCATCATCAGATTATTTCCTGATTCTTCATCGGCTAGCCTCTTCAGTGTTTCTAACCCAGCAGGCCACAAACTGTTTGCGCTCAGAAAATCCCCATTGCTCCTGGGCAAGCGCTTGCTTGACTGCTTTCTCCTGATATAGGACAACTTGGTTGCCATAACTACTGTGGTCAAGAGTAGGAACACGCACAAGATGACAAGCACCCCAATTATGATGAGGAAAATGAACATTGGCCTTTGATTGTTTTCTTTGCAGAGCTCAGTTTTGGCAGCTGTGGTCTGGTCATTGCCAAGGGTCATAGTGGAAGCGTAGGAAGATGTTGTCATCTCTGGCAAAAGGGTTGAGGATAACGGGAGGGATGTTGATGTGTCCATTGGCAGAGGGGATTCAGTGGTGGTGGTTCTCTCCTGTGGAACCAGTGTAGTAAGAGTCAAACGTACTTCTGTTGATGTCTGGCCTGGGTTTGTTGGATTTTGTGTAGTGGGGGCAGAAGAACTTTCTCTCACTACCAAAGGATCCTGCGTCGTGGCCGTTCTTACTGGAAAACACAGCAGTAGGATGTTTCCAAGAAGGAAAATCAAGTACATGTGGAAGTTGTCTGGTAGTATCATGATTATGGGATGGCTGTCACCTGTAAGTAAAGACAAATGATAGGGTTGAGTCAGCTGAAACCATGGAATTTTTAAAGTCATTCTTAATGAAGAGAAAATACCAGAGCATCTTGCTTTGAAAAAAGATATTGAAAAGCAGTGGGAGCAAAGATCATAGCTTGTTCCTGTTGTGCTGAATGCTGTGGATAACTCTTTATGATCTTTCATTGTGTTCAACTGGCTTTATACATACAGTATATGCTCAGCTGGGCAGAAGATCACTTTGCTACTACTGGTAGCTCCCCCCCCCCCATCTAAATTTACTCCTGAACTTTCTGACCCAAACCTTGCTTCGGTGGTTTTAATTGTTGTGTGTGGCGCCTCTCTGATTTCCAGGAACCGAGGTTCAGATCCCAGCTGTGTTTTTTTAGGAGCAATGATTGGAATATTTATTGGAGTGCGCTACTAAACACGCTGCCATAAGAGCATAACAATTTTAAAATAAATGAAATATATGAAGCTTTGTTAGATTGGGTCTTGCCAAAGACTTCAACTGTGAACTCCTGTAGTAACATGGTTTGGCTTAGTTCATTGATTTCTAACTCACTATACCTCTAGGTTTGTAAGGTGGCCAGTACCATGTTGAAAACGCAATAAAACCAACCAGCTGATAACACAGCATGTTAAAATGAATTACAGTTTAATGATCTGATGTTAGATCCAATTCTAATCGCATCCATTTTGTGAGCTGAGCACAGGTCTGAAGACTTGATCACTCATACGCATGTTCTGTATTCCCCAGCCATGTAGATGTTTTGCAAGGAGGGGGAATACAGGGCTTTTTTGGTGGTTTAACTGTTTATAGCATCTTGTATTTCGTTAAAATTGGAATGGATTAATGTCAGGGCTGTTTTCCCATCTGTGCTGAAACTTAAACAGCTTTTGCAAAAGATTGTTCCAGAAACCACCAGTGCCTTGCAGATAGGTAGTAAAAAAGATTCTGTTACCACAGCCACAACATCTAATTGCATGGTCCCAAGCTCCTTGTAAGGTAGGCCTTTGAGTCAGTTCTAGTTCCTTTGCAATATCTGTGTTGTCCTTGAGAAGTGCAGTTCCCAGCAGAGCAAAGGGAACCAGGTCCGAACATTGCTGTGATCATGCAAGTTGTCCCAAGGCAATCCTCACACACAAAGGAGAATTAAAAGACAGCTCCAGGCTTGGTCTTGAAGGTTGTATAACCTTCCTTTGATACAAGGTGGATTCTATTGTCAGTAGGGTTTTGATCCCTGAATTATATCTCATCAAATATTTCCCAGATAAAAATGCAAAAAGGGGTGTGGCAAATAAATCATCAGTCAGGGCTGTGGAGGTCCTGTGGATCAGTGAGTACAAAGTGTAAGTGAAGTATCTGACAGCCAGTGTGGAGTTTGGTATATCGAGAGTTTGCAGCCCTTGTTCAAATGTAAAATAGGGCATGTGTGTTACACAGCATATCGCAGACATTCTCCCTAAGGTAGGTAAGTTGAACTCTCCCTGCTTATGCAAAGCTAGCACTCCAAGAAAAGTTTGAGATAGAAGCCCTTCCTGGCTGTTGCATGTGCAGAGGAATGTTACTGAGCAGAGTGAGTTCAAGCATGTGGTTTCCTCCCCTGTATTCCAAAGTGATAACAATCTTTAAAGAACAATACATCTGCCTTGCTTAATATTTGCTTAAGGATTTTCTTCTAGAAAAAAGGTCAAAAAGTTGGAAGAGGCTTTGTAGGCTACCTAGTCTAATGCCCTGTTCAGTTGCAGGAAATCCAGTACTGTACTAGTATTTTCTAGCCTGTGCGCCTTGGGTGGACATGGATTGCCTTACCAAACACATAGGCAGTATCCACTGAATATTGAATATATATGAAGACAAAGTAGTAGAGTTTTTTGTATGTTCTAGATGAGTAATGGATGAGCCATTACTGCCTTGACCCTCTCCCATAACAGGAACTCCTTTATTTTATCACTATTTACCTGCTGTCTTTTCTTTTCTCTGTTACAATGCCATTTCTTTTCTCTTGAACACAACCAGATTTATAAACCTGTCTGCTTTATTTACAGAGTCTGACAATTGGTTAATCTCGCCCATCCTCCCACCTCTGATAGAAACTTCAGGTTATTTTGAATTTCCCTTCATTACAGTCAATGGAAACACCCACAAATGCCCACCACTGCCACACCATGGTTGCTACAGTGCCGCGTGTGCGTTTTCACTGTCAGCACAAAGCACCCACTGTCAATTGTGGCTTTGGTTGGCAGATGGTAAGAATTTTTCTTAAACTCACAAAAGCAAAGGAACTGAACATTAAAGTTCTTTATATCCTACACTTTGCTCTGCCTGTTGAGCCATTTTGTTAGCGTGCAGTTTGTCAGATCTACTGACCTGAGCAGGTTCCCAATTGTCTTTCTAAGCATTTCTTCTTACTCCTGACATTATAAATAACCTTTAGAGTATGTCTGGCTTTTTATCTTTTCAAAAACACCAGTGTTAAAGCACTGCTAATCTGCTAAGTACTGCAGTGTTTGTGTTGCCAGCTTGGGACAGGTTACAAAGAAAGTTAAAAATGAAACTCAGGTCAAAGATAACTGGGGCTTACCTGGAGGGGGAAGTTGGTTGGGAGTTTGGCTTTGAAGTTCTCTATTAAGTTAGCAAAAGCTCCTTGGTACTTTTCTCCGAGTGGCGAGCTTGAGGAGCCGGCGATGATTTTTGTGTGTTAAAAGTGAATGCTTCTTAAAACATGGTGTTTAGTTCTCATTTAGAGAACTGAAACCACAGAGATGACACATTTCCTTTCTCGTGTAAGTATACCGTGACATTGTAGAGGAGGGAAGGGGAACTGCCACGTTACCCAGATTAGCCCTCTGAATTGCAGGGGTGAAAAGCACAGGAAAGCCTTTGGAGAGGAAAAATTATTTTGCACCACCATACCTGTGCTTGCTTTAAAAAGCCCATCCTATTTCATCTTTGCTGTTATATTTAAACAGAGGTTTCCTTTCAAAGGAGTGCACCATTATGTAGTTGGTTTTAAAAAACAACTGTGGGCTGTATCCTGTAATGACCAGTGAAGGTTGTTGTGACTGTCCCATTGGAATTGGTTACATCTCCTCAAATCTGCTTTTAACTTCAACTAATGATTCTTGTTTATTCCTCAGTTTTAAGCTATTATTGAATTGAGATGGTTTTAATGAACCCTGCCCTTTGCATGACTATTCAGAAGTTATTTCCGTTATGGTCAATGCGGCTTATTCTGAGATAAAGCAAGGTAAAATGTTTTCTTTAAATAAACCTGCAATCTTAGCCATGTCTACTCACAAATAAGCCCCGTTGTGTTCAGTGCTGCTTACTCCCAGGAAGATGTCCATTGGATTATAGTCTTGGGATACATGTGTGAGAATACAGCAGGCTTCCAGAGGGGATCCATGTTACTCCACAGCAAAATCAATAAAAAGCCCCCTTATGTCAGTGTAAACTTGCCCTGCAGTCCCTAAGATACATGATGTAAATTCCCTGCAAGCCTGTTTTGTGCCTGTCCAGATATTGGAGGCAAAGACATTCAGTAGATCAGTGGTTCCCTGACTTTATAGCATTGGGACCCACTTTTTAAAATGACACTCAGAACCTACCTTGCTTTACGAGACCAAAAAATCTTTCACTTTACCAGCTGTTCAACCTTCTGTTTTTATCCTTTTTTACTGTTGGGGGAGACCACCTCCTAAAGTGTTTGTTGAGCAACATGTTGATTAGATGGGAATCATTCTGGTCACCTTGCATTCCCCTCCACCTGGCTTTCAATTAGAGCCAAGACACATGTGCCTACCTGTGAATAAATGCACACGTGTAGTTCAGTTTCACTTCCCATAGGGCTCAATACATTTTCCTTGTCAGCATGGAGGTGGGGAACTTCCTTCTCAAGAGTTTTATTGGGGTCTGCATTCACTGGATCAGGACCATTCTATGGTTGGCATTCCCCACAGCCTGCCCTATGAAGTGGACTGAGGTGTGGCTGCTTAGTTGTGATTGAACATGCATGTGCTGCTTTGTTTCAGTTTCAATATGGCGCAATACAATTTCCGTTTCAGCTGGTCAGTTTTGCTACCCACCAAAAATCAAGTCACAACCCACTGGTGGGTCCCGATCCACTGTTTGGGAACTACTGCTGTAGACAATCCATGACATTCAGAGAGCAATCCTAAACTGGAGTTAGGCCGGCATAAGCTAAAACGGCAAAGTTTGGCCAGCACAAGGGCCACTATAAAGCATGTTTGAACTACTCTCAGTGTCAAGGAGGATGGCTCACGTCGGTGTGCCTGCCTCTCTGACTCCATGAGTGGTCCAAACATATTTTGTGGTGGCCCTTGCGCTGGCCAAACTTAACTGGCTCAGCTTATGCCGGTCTAACTCATTTTAGGATTGTGCCCTCAGACTGCCATCGTAAATGCTTTATATTTGTTTGCTGCAGCTGTTAGATTCAAAATTGCTTTATTTCTCAAATGGGTGTGGAATTGATCAGTGCGGAGGCAGGCCCAGGCCCACCATGAAGCAAGCTGCTTCAGACAGCAGGCAGTGGACACAAAGCCCATCCAGCACACTCAGCCCATGGATTGTGGACAGAGGAAGGAGCACAAAATGGCCCAGTGCCAAAGACACCAAATCCTTAAATGCATAGCCTTTCTTAGGAAGGGGGAAAGATTTGAAAGAAAAGAGTGTGATATTAATAGACAAAAAGAGAGAGAGGGAAGGAAGGAAGGAAGCTGGTGCCAGTGGTGTTTTACTTTGGTGGGAAAGCCTTGTGGACTGGCACAAGAACCAGCCTCTAATTTTTACATTGTACTGCAGGGAAAAAGGCAGGTACCCAGCAGAACATCTAACCCTTGTGGCTAAGAGTTTGCCCACTTGTAATTCGAAAGGAATATTCCAAGAACAATGTGGCAGGCAGAGCTACCTAAAACTCTAATAAGAGAAGGCAGGGGGCACAGAGGCTGAAAAGTCTCAGTGAGGCCCTGCTGTGGGCTGCAGCTTCTCGTTGAGGAAGGATTGTCATCTACTGGGAACAGGAACTGCTCTGTAGCAACCCTGGAACTGTGGTTCGCACTCTTCCTCTCTGACCTCTCTTTAAAAACAGGTTAAACACATACTGTCTCTGGCAGAAGAAGGGGGTCATCCTTACCTTTTGGGATTCCCCCCCCCTCCATGATATATGAGGCAGGGCTAGTTAGCCAGATGTTGTCTCCTCCTGCAGAGCAGCATCCAGTCTTCCAGACCTTATCCCAAGCATTGGGGTCTCGGCTGAAAAATCTCAGGCTTTCTGTAAGCCAGAAGTAGGCCTTTTGGGGTCCAAGGGAAGGGAGGGTGAAACAATGGTGCCCCCTCCAGCCCCTTTGGCCTTGGGGGGAGGAATTGTGTGTTGTGCTAGAGCACAATGCAGGCCCATAGGCCTGCCAGGGCACGCCAGAGCACAGGAGCAGGCATCTTGGTCCCATGCACATTTAGAACATTGCCACTGGCTCAGCTCCTCAAGGCAACAATGGAACCAGGATGAGTGGGAGTAAACGCTACCATCTGAGTGAGCAGAGGAGGGCTGGCAAGGATCATGTTGTAGCTAGATGAGGGTGCCACAGAGCAATCTTGCCCACTATACCCTAGCATCATCCTGTCTTCCCACTCTTTTTCCAAAGAAACCGAACTCTTAAAGGCTCAGCACTTCATTCATTGAACTTGAGTAGACATGCCTAGGATCAGGCCATTAAGAGTCAGGACTTCCATCAGTGCTGCCATCAATTCTTCTGCCATCAGTTCTGCCTCTGCCATCAATTATTACTAGGTGGCCTTAGGCATGCCATTTGACTTAGCCTTAGTTCCACAGCTGCTGTATAGGGATAATGTTATCGTCAGGATTGTATCAAGATATACATGTGAAACATTTGCACACTCAGAAAACACTACATACATGCTAAGAGTAGTATAACAGCCTAACACCAGTATCAAACATACGCCACAGGGGCCGGATTTGGCCCTCAGAAGCTCTTTATTTGGCTCTTGGGCTCCCCTAGCACCACCATCAGCTGCTGCTGTGCTGAGGTGTCACTACTGAAACGGCAATTGGATTCTTCCCAGAGGCAGAGGGAGGGTGCCGCAGGGAAAGGCGAGCGCTGGCTGCGGCAGGGTGAGTTGCTAAGTGAGAAAAAAGTGCTTATTTCTGGTCATGACCTGCTTAATGACATCACTTCCTGCTTAATGACATCACTTCTGGCCCTCAGCAGGCACCATGAATGCTATTAGGCCCACTGTATGAAATGAGTTTGACACCCCTGGTATAACAAACAATAAAATCTGATGCAATTTAGCTGCAGCATTAAAAATACACATTAAGGACTAACTACGTTTCTTAATATTAGCAACTACGTATTTCTAGTTTCATATGCCAGACAGCTGAAATGTGTAGGAGACCCTCAGCAATTCCACTGTTATTATACCTGTTACACCTACCTAAGGAATTTGGACTTGGTTAACAATATCTGCAACACAAAAAGCTTTGGTGTGCTGCTTATCTTACGACTTCCTCTGCTGCTGGGTCTTTTCTCCCAAAACACCAGTGAAGCTTTTAATTAAGTGTAAAACTGCTTTTAAATGGGCTTGTTTGGTATCCTGAAAGCATCTAAACAACTCTCTGCTCCTCTCCCTTCATCTCCCGCTATTCATTTGGATGCTCTTGGACATGTCCAATTAAGCAGCGGGATGCCATGTTTCGACTCGCAGCAAATGAAATGTCTGAATTATAAGGCCATCAAATGGCGGGCTTGTAATGGAAATGCCAGCCGTTGCTTAATTAGGGCAGTGTCTCTCTTAATAGATGACCTCATTTTCATCTTCCGACACAAGTGTAATGTGAAAGTTTGGGGAACGCAAATAAATTAGAATTTGATGAGGAATCCTTGCTGGTATATGGTTACTGGTTCTCTTTTATAGGCAAGAAAAAGTTGGTTTCCTTTGTAAATGGACTGCCCAATTTTAATGTAATTGATGTGTTCTTTGTGTTGTTTCTCCTGGGGAGAAGTTTCTGAGCTCTCTCCTTTTGCTTGGTTTTTTTTAATTCTCAGAACCAGATCTTGAGAGGAGGCAGCTATTGGCTTTTTAGTTTCATAGGCCAAGAGCATTCAAATGTCATATTGAGGGCTGATTCACATATTCATCTGATATGGGGTTTGAGGGACTACAAATGACTTGTGTACCAGTGGACAGGATCCTGCAGTAGAACACACAAACTTAAGACGGCCACCGTGAATGCCGCTAGTCACACTTGCGTACTGTCATCTAGTGCCTGCCCAATACCTTCCAGTGCCTGGGGCAGTATGCTCTGCACTGCCTCAATCCCCCTAATACAGCCTGTGTGTGCATGTACGCCCCCATGAATGTGGGAGGAGGGTGTGCACACGCGCACACTCTCCTGTCTCTTTACTTACCAGGAGTTTGATCTGCAGCTTGCCTTGTTCATGCCAATTCTGTTTGAAATGGAAGCAGTGTGGTCTGGTTTCCCAGCCTGTGCTGCTTCTGCTCATATCAAACAGAAGTAGTATGGCCCATGAAGGCTGCAGATTGCGTTCCTGATAAGTAAAGAACTGGAATGGGCTCCAAATTTCTTGCCCCTGCCTACTTGGTGCTTCACGAAGCACCAAGTAGGCAAGGAGAGGTGATCTGGAGCACAGCAGTCCTCTCCCCTTTTCCAGAAGTGCTTGGAAGAGACTCTTGACCTTAAGGGTACTCTCAATCCCACCACTCTTTCTATCCACTATCCTGATGCATGCTACATCACATGTCTTCATGGTTGGACCAGCTATGCTGTCATCAGAACTGCAAATAACTTCCTTATCCCTTTTCAGTGTCTGGTCAGTTCTCAGAGCTATTCCATGAGGTGAACTCAGACTGTAAGCTTAGCAAGGAATTGCATGCAGTCTTGGTTCTCTGGTGAATCTACCTCTCTGAAATGCACATTTCCAATCCTTATCACATTCATATATTATATTTCCATATATTACAAACAACACATTTTTGAGGCGTTCAAAGTGAAGGATGACTCAGGGCATTCGCATATAGTCCTTGGAATATCATCTTGCGTGATCAGGCTTGTTTTCCCAAATGTTTATTTCTTGTTATTCAGATACATGGTGAAATAAAACACGTACCAGAGGTCCTGTAGATATCAAACTAGGTGAACCTAATGGAGCAGACCTGCCTACAGTGTTCCTTACCATATCTGTGTTACCCTGTGTTCCTTACCGTCTCTTTCTCAAGAGACCATTAAAACTTCAATGTTTGTTTTTATTCCTCCCTTGCCTTCAAATTCTCCTTGTCTTTTAACACAATGGATTATCTAAAGCCTGAATGATAATAGCTGTTGTTTATACCTTGCCAGCAAAGGCATGTAGACATAATTCCTCTGTGGAAATCTCAAGGGAATACCTCCCTTCTTTGTGTGTATTTATGCTTACCAAGGAGCCTCAAAGCCCAAGCGTAGCCAACATTTTCTCCCTCTTATA
This sequence comes from Lerista edwardsae, assembly GCA_029204185.1. NCBI lineage: Eukaryota > Metazoa > Chordata > Lepidosauria > Squamata > Scincidae > Lerista > Lerista edwardsae. Next base: position 3,519,936 of record JAJKFI010000079.1, read on the forward strand.
TATTTTTTCCATTTCAAGGTTCCAAACTGGCCAGATCAATGGTGATTTGCTGATATACCACGTCTTGTTAACGTTGAAGCCATACTACGCCAAGCCATATGAGATTGTGGTGGACCTTACTCACGCTGGGCCCAGCAATCGTTTCAAAACCGACTTCCTGTCCAAGTGGTTTGTTGTGTTCCCAGGGTTTGCTTATGAGAATGTTTCTGCCGTGTTCATCTACAACTGCAACTCATGGGTGAGGGAGTACACCAAATACCATGAAAGGCTCCTGACAGGCCTCAAGGGCAGCAAGAGGCTCATCTTCATTGATTCTCCAGGGAAGCTGGCAGAACACATTGAGCACGAGCAGCAGAAGCTTCCGGCCGCCACGTTGGCCTTGGAAGAAGACCTGAAGGTTTTCCACAATGCACTCAAGCTGGCCCACAAAGACACCAAAGTCTCTATTAAAGTAAGACTTGTGTAATTCTGTGTGTATTTGGGGCTGTGCAGATTCCATGAACACACTGCTCAAGTGTGGATGCAAAATTGGACATAGGTTTTATTTTTATTCTTAAAATGATAAAAGAAATGCCTTAAGTTTGAGAACATAGAGAGCAAAACTTACATATCTAGGCTTTGCATTTGTAGCATAAACAATTGCAACAGTTAGTAAGCCAGTTATATACATAACTCATTAGTTTCCAAACCTTCACACTGTCCCCCCCAAATAACCCATTTATAAAATGCTCCTATTAGTACTAAGTGGGATCTGCAGAACCCAAGCAGAGTTTAATGCCAAGCAGAGTTTCCATCCTGAGGTTCACAGAACCATAATTCTGATGTTAAAGCATTTTCTGGTTAATAATTGATAGACAATTTTTCAGTTTGCCTGACTGCTTGCTAAAGACTAACAAGTGGAAAATACTATTCAGGGTGTATGTGGGGGAGAAAGTCCTCTGCTAGCTATATTTTTTCTGAACTGAATTAACAAGTTGACTTCAAGTCAGAGAAAATTTGGTTAGGAAGCTAATATTTTTGATTTGTTTATTGATTCGTTTTTCCCCTTGTGAATTCCTCATCTGAGTTCAAGGTGTTGGGGAATGTTGTACCTAATGTGTGTAGATTCAGTTGTAATCCTGCATTTAAAAAATACTGCATAACACTGTGGTTCTATATAGTGTTTTATAGCAATTGCAAGTAACAGCTGCATATAGTTGGACGTTACTTTTTCACCATTCATATGGTAAAATCTCATTCGAAATAAATGCATTATATGTTTGCAGCAGCAAACAGGTATTCCAAGAGTTGTATCCTGAGAAAGTGAATCCTAATTAAGTATTGCTGAAAACAATGAGATAATTAGCTGCAATTAACTCAAGGCCCATTTCTTTCAAAAAGACTTCAAAATTCTAACTTTTTAAAGATGCAGTTTCAAATCTTGGGCACAAATGAAAATTCCATATTTGAAAGGATGACTAGATAAACTGAATATGCAGAATGAGCAAAAATCAAAATTATGTATATGAGCCAGAAAAAAAGGCCTCAAAAATGGATTTTTAACCAGTCACCAGAAACTATTCATTTCTGGAATGCCGGTCTATTACACACAGAGGTGAAAATTTGTTTGCAAGGGCTGAGATATGTCATCTACTGATTTTACTCAGCAAAAAGAGGAATAAATAAAGCTTTCCATTAAAAATTTACTCCTTTCATTTCTTTAAGCAACTGAGATTAAGTTGCTTGTTAACTTAAGCAAGGGACCCTTGTTTGGCCCTTAGAATGTTTTTCTGGTATTAACTACATTCTTGCCCACAGGTTGGCTCTACTGCTGTTCAGGTAACTTCAGCGGAGCGCACCCGGGTCCTGGGGCAGACGGTGTTCTTGAATGATATCTACTATGCCTCTGAAATAGAAGAGATCTGCCTTGTGGATGAAAACCAGTTCACCTTAACCATTGCCCACCAAGGCACTCCACTCACTTTCATGCACCAGGAGTGTGAAGCCATCGTCCAGTCCATAATTCACATACGAACAAGATGGGAGCTGTCTCAACCAGACTCCATCCCGCAGCACACAAAAATCCGACCAAAGGATGTGCCTGGAACACTACTGAACATTGCATTGCTCAATCTAGGAAGCTCAGACCCAAGTCTACGGTATGAATTTTGCCATCACCTTGCCTGAATGCTCTTTTTTTCCCTTCCAGACTCTTAAAGAGGGGCATCATTATTTATTACTGTACTGTTATTGTTGGCATTGTTGCTATTGGTTTGAGTAGCAAGAAGAGTGACCCCCCCCTGATCCCTGCCTGTGTCACTTGCCTGTCATAAGAACATAAGAAAAGCCTCTGGATCAGGCGAAGGGCTCTCTAGTCCAGCTTCCTGTTTCTCACAGTGGGCCTTCAGATGCCTCAGGGAGAACGCAAGACAACCAGATAGTTATATCTCGCTGCCACTCTCCTACATCTGGCATTCTGAGGTAGCCTTATTACCCTTGCACACACACACCCCAAGGAAGACACCAGACTGTAGTTGGGGGGGGGGGGTTAGCTTTATTAAACACAAATTATAAATTTTAAGTCATGAAACCTACTGAACACGCCATCACTCCGTCTCTCTCCCTTAGTGTCCAGTGCCATTGCCACCATTGCTTCCTCTAATGACCATAGAGAGAATGTTAGTCTCCCAGCATTCCTTCCTTGGCCATTAGAGTGAGAGAAAGAGGAAGCAATGGCAGTACTAGATGCTGTGAGAGAGGAGGAAGACACACACCCCGACCTCTGCCTTCTTCACTTACCTCTCTCCCTTGGCATCCAGCATCAGTGCCACTGCGTTTTCGAATGGCCAGGGAGGAAATGAGCTAAAAAGTTGTTTTTGCTTACCTCTCTCTGGTTCTGATTGTGTCACCCCCCTAGCATGCAGCAAGTGCTCTGTTGGTGTGGCTGCATGTTATGGACTGGTGGAAGATAGGAGTGGACCACAAGTCATGGCTCTGCATATAATTTTGTACAAAATTAATGATGGTGTTCGGCCTAATTTGCATGCTGGTTGCAGAATGTGGCTTTTCTTGGGCTAGAATTTGGGCTACATTAGTGCAGAATTTTAATTCTAAGTTTGGAGTATGCACAGTTCTGACACTGGCCTGTGTTTTGAATTACTGGCTTTTTAGGATCACAGCATTTAGCTGACAAATTGGATGAACAGATGTAAAAATAACCATTTTGATATATTTGAGAAGTGCCACCAGTTTAATTGGTGGCACTAGATGTTTTTAAAAAACTAATTTTAAAATCTTTTTTAAAAAATACAAGTACTTAGAATTGCAGGTGGCATGTTCCTCTTGGAAGAGCCGTTCCTTGTCCTTTCTTCCACATGCCTCTCTTGAGATGACACCTGTCATGTCTCACATTCAAACTTGGTTTATTGTATTGCAAGTATTTCTCACTTTTCTTTCATCATGAAATTCAAAGCAGGATAGTAAGACTTCCCAGGCAATTGCCTATCCAGACTGCTTAACTTTTAGAACATCGGTTGTCAGACGGTGCTCTGGAGTCAGTTGATTGATAAACAGATGATAGATACATGATCCATCCACTAAGATTTCCTCAGATGGGTTGAGCTCTGTGATTCTCTCCCTCTTGGCTTGGGGGTTAAATTTGGGATCTGTGTCTTGACTTTCATGGCAGCTCTGGCTGGAAGTGAAAGACCTCAGAATAAAAACTTGCTTTTAATTTGACAAAATTGTTTTCCAAGTGTACAGTCTTTGCAGACCCTGAAGGAAACATCTTTTTTTTTTTAATGCATCCCTTATTCTTTGTTGCAGGTCTGCAGCCTATAATCTTCTCTGTGCCTTAACCTGTACCTTTAATTTAAAAATTGAGGGCCAGTTACTGGAGACATCAGGTCTGTGCATCCCTGCCAACAACACCCTGTTTATTGTCTCTATTAGTAAGACTCTGGCAGCTAATGAGCCACACCTTACCTTAGAATTTCTGGAAGAGTGCATTTCTGGATTTAGCAAATCTAGTAAGTAAGAATTATATTATGTTTTCCTTTCTGTTCTAGCTCTAATAATGAAACAGTTTTGGTTTTGGCAGCTCTGTTGACAAGGTCATAAATTGAGGCACCTCGTAGTGATGGTTTACCACATTCCTCCTTCTGTGCAGGAGGATTTTATCATCAGCGTAACCTGCAACCAACTCACAGGTGCCTTTTCCCGAATGCATCTGCATTATCTGTGTCCTAAATCAGCAGGCCCGGTGGAGTGTTCTGGTGCCAGGCAGTGTCATGCTACAGACTGCAGTCTGCTAGTATAGTGTCAACAACAAAGCCCACAATTACTTCATTCTACCATGTATCCCTGGCTGCTGGTGGCTTGCTTTTAGGGACCCCCTCTCCTCCTACCAAAAAATATCAAAATAATTTTCGAAGACAAACCTTGCTGTGCAAGATGAAACCGCTTTAACAATAACAGTGCTTTATCTTTTGTACTAGCAGTCTCTCATCTCTGCTGAAATCCACAAGTACTGTGTTTCCTGGACACATCTCTTAGAATTTCAATGAAGCCTTTTCTAGCTTGCCAGAATAAAATGTTTACTTGTCTCAGGGCATAGATTTGGAGCCCCAAGGGGACACTGTCTGAAATTCAGTTCCAATGCCAAATGGATCTTCCTGATGTTGGATGTTGTCCTTGCTTATGAACAAAATGACTTCACGCGAATTGCAGCCTGGTTTTATTTTTGAAGCCCCACCACCACCAATTCAGTGTGTGATGGAATTTGTCCACCTGTTTCTCCAGTGAGGATTAGCCCTTCTTCATGAGCCTGCAAAAAGCCTTGTTTTTTGAATGCAGAAAATTCCTTTAAACATAATGTTGCTGTATACTAGCAGAATGCCTGTCATTGTGATAGGTAGTTTGTATGTTGAGGGAAGGCTTGAAGTGATTGTTCCACAATTCAACAATGTTCACTCAACAAGGGGAGTGGAACTTACTCAGTGGCCGTGACATTTGGGCTAGGGGCTGTCCTTTATTTCCCTTCAGAAAACACAGTGTCAAGCTAGTGGCTGCCAGCAAGAGTACCACAGCCACCCCTGCCAAAGCGTCATCGGAGGTGAAAAAAATTAGGCTATTTTTGCCCCCTTTTTCAGTCACAAACCATCACTGCCTCCATTTGGCCAAAATGCTCTTGCCTGTATATTGTAAGATCCCATGTGAGAGCAGCCTGTCACTGCACACTTAAGAGGTGCATTGCAGCTTCTGATGTCTCTTTGTCCTAGTGCCAAGGGTAGTGTGCAGATTTTGGCCTTTCCTTCAACTGCAGTGCTTTACTTGTCCATGTACAATTTTTGCTCACTGGGTGAAGTAAAAGACAGGTCTGTAATTGACAAGTAAGCGAGTGATCATGGTCCAGTTTGTCTTGCAATAAGCAGAATGAGGGTTTTTTTTTGGGGGGGGGGGGATAGATTGACTAATTCTGAACCGGTTCAAATCATACTGAGAAGGGGAGAGGGGAGAAGAGCAGCATTTGCTCAACACTCATATCCAAGCAAAGGAAATTCCCCAGTTGTGGAGCAATCCTGAAGACGCCCTATATCCTGACCTTGTTTTCAGACTTAGCAGGCAAGTGGTAAAGTCAGAAGGGTGCTCTCAGACATGCTAATATTTACAGAACTGTATCTATGGTGCATGAGTTTGCTTTTTTCATGAAGGTGCCTCCTTCTTTGGTCAGGATCCAGAGATCCATTTGGGCTCATACAAACAGCATGCACTTGCCCAAATAGTTGTTGACTGTCTCTGAACAATCGACATTCGTCCTTCCATTCCCCTCCTCTCTTTGCCATTCCACAAACTGCTTTTGAAAATCCCTTGGTGGAAACAATAGAATGCCCCATACAGTATTATTTATTTATTTATTTATATGCCCCATGGGCACCCAAGGCAGCTTACAATATTAAAATACAATAAAACACAATATTTGACAATTAAAAACAATATTAAAATAATTAAAGGTGTAGAGGACTGAAGTTTAAGAGAAACAACTCTAAAGCTTCCTTAGTCACACAGACCAGTTTTACATGGTTCTTTGGATCCTGGATTCCAAGAATCCCCATTTTGCTTTCCTGCAGGAAACCTAGATTTCATTTTAGCATCATAACTATATAGAACGGTGGTTCTCAAACTTTTAGCACCAGGACCCACTTTTTAGAATGGCAATCTGTCTGGGACCCACCAGAAGTGATGTCATGGCCGGAAGCACCATCGTTGTAACGCCAGAGCCTGTTGCTTTCCTGAAAATGCAGCAATAACTTGGGTTATTTCTCTTTCATTTTCCAATAGCAAAGTGAATCAGAAAGAAAATAGCCTATTTACAACCTTGACCCAAACAAAATAACCACACACTACTACTCCTTTCCAGTATCCCATCAATACAATAAAAAACGTATTACCGTATTTTCAATATGGCTGCACTGGGTGCTTTGCAACCTGCCTGAAATTGGCTCATGACCCACTGGTGGGTCCTGACCCGCAGTTTGGGAACTACTGATATAGAATGTTTGCACATAACTCTGTCCAGACCAAGGAAGAGACAGCCATCAGCCTTTTGACACGCTATAATTTTAATGTTTCCATTTCAGGTATTGAGCTAAAACACCTCTGCCTGGAATACATGACCCCTTGGCTGTTGAATCTGGTCCGCTTCTGCAAACACAATGACGATGCCAAACGTCAGCGAGTCACTGCTATTCTCGATAAGCTTATCACAATGACCATAAACGAGAAACAGATGTACCCTTCCATTCAAGCCAAGATCTGGGGGAGTTTGGGACAGGTATTGATATTTCAGTATGTTCATGCAAGAATCAACATTTTATGCCCTAGTCCGGCACAGAAAGCAATTGGATTTTCTGTTTTGATTGTGTCATAAATACATGTGAATTTCAGGTGTTTTCCTTCCTGTATTATGTTTTCCTTTCCTGTCTTTTCCTTTCCTGTATTATGATGTTTTTTAAAGCACCAACTATTTTCTAAGAACTGTACCACTCTTACCACCTACTGATGTCTCTTTAAGCTTGGAGGAGAAGAGCAATCATACCTCCAGCAATCATACCTCCCCAGCCATCCTTTTTCTATTGTCAGTATTTTCCTTTGTTTGGTTTTACATAAGCTGCTCTGGAAGTCTCATCAGCTAAAGGACAGAATACCAATGCTTTAAATAAATAATAATAAATAGATAAAAATATAAAGCAGGCCCTACCTGCTTGCTTACAGTGATACAGAAGGGAAAACAAAGGAATGAGCATGGGAACTTGCCTTATGTGAATCAGATCCATGGCCCCTCTAGTTCAGTGTTGTTTAGACTGACTGGCAACAATTGTCCAAGGCAAGGTATAGTGGCCACTGAGGAGGCAGGACTGGGAGAGAGAATTTAAATGTTAAATTCTTGCCTTCCTTGAGCACCTCCATGGCAACCACTGGAGCCTGAAGCTCAGGAAACACCATCTTCGGTGTTGTGAATCATCAATTGTGCCAGTCAGAAATCTCGAGCCCTGCTGTCAAGACGAACTGGGCATTTTGAGACAGTTGAGACAGGTTTCTTAATGTGCTGAAGGCCTTCAGTTTGCTTGTCTGGCTCCAAACCATTTTTTCAAAATAAAAGATTTGAAACTGTGGTTTTTGTGTCTTATTGTCAACTGTCTTAAATGCCTGTTGTAAGACAGAATGGCAGGATATAAATATATTCAATAAATGAATATAATTATTATTAACCAAAAATTATGAGGTACCACACCAGAGTAAAGACCTTTCCACTCTTAAGACTACGTTCATACATGAGAGTTGCTACTCTGGATTGAACCTTGGATTCTGCAAGCAAACCCGGTGCTCTGAACTCAAATTACAGACCCCTTAAACTGTTTAAACTTAAACCCCTTAAACCATAACCAATTCGTCCATCTAACCAGTACAGTCTACACTGTGGGAACAACTGTCCAAGGTCTCAGGTAGATTTTTTTTTCTAAACTCTGTTCCCTGGGGTCATGGGGGGGGGGCTGGAGATGCCAAAATTGACACTGGGACCTTCTGTATGCAAAGGAGTGTTCATCTACTGAGTTACCTGCCCTTCTTTAGTCTTCTCTTGACAGAGCAGTGGTTCTCAAATGTTTTAGCACCGGGACCCATTTTTTAGAATGACAATCTGTCAGGACCCACCAGAAGTGATGTCATTAACCTGGAAGTTAGGTCATGGCCAGAACTGACATCAAGAAGGAAAAATTAAAACATCCCATATGACAAAATCAAATTAAATGGGCAGCGCAATCTTATAGACCGCTCAGCGTCGGTGCAATGGGGTTGTGCCGACACTGCATGCTTAGCACTGATGCAGGGGTGCTGATATGCACCCCCACGTCAGTGCTCAAGCAACAGGACCGGCGCTGCAGGCAGCGCCGGCCCTGCTGCGCCCACACTGAGCCTCTCTCGCACTGACTGAAGCCAGTCAGCACGAGGGAGGCTCCATGCCGAGGCGGCACAGGGATTGAAGGGGGGCGGGACATGGGCGGGCTTGGGAGGTGGCCATACGGGCAAGAGGCACCTTTTCAAGTGGTGTCCTCTTATATTTAGCAGGGGGAGAGCAATTGTCCCTCTTCACCCCAGCACAGTGTCTTTCTCGTGGCTGTTGCTGGTGGTGTTCTCCATTCTTTTAGATTGTGAGCCCTTTTGGGACAGGGAGCCATTTAACTTTAATGTTGTTTTTTGCCTGTAAACCGCTTTGTGAACTTGTGTTGAAAAGCGGTATATAAATACTAGTGATTGATTGATTGATCCTAAGCCCGACCTCACAGCCCTAATTTGGGCCGCGTGGTTTCCTCAGATCTGAGGAGCACATAGAGGAGGCTGGATTCTCCCCCCTTGCCATGGGAAGGCTCCAGCCTCTATACTGTGCTAGGATATGGCGTTGGCCAGCCAGCCTCGCCATTCCAGCGCTTTATAGGATTGCGCCCTAAGTAAATTAAAAGTTTACAATAAGTATAAAATTTTTATCTAAAATAAAAGTCCCTCCCAAGTGGTTGCTGAACTGCTTAAAAAAAATTACCTAAACATCCCAAAGACAGAAGTTCTATCCACACCTACCCAGAAGTCAGCCCCATTGACTATAATTATTAAAAGCACATGTATAGTAGCCTGTTAAAAGTACAGATCTGTAACATTTCCCCAAATGCATACCATGGCAGCTTCAAGTCTAATAAAATAAAATGCACATTGAAATGAATGGGAACCCACCTGAAATTGGCTCACAACCCACCTAGTGGGTCCTGACCCACAGCTTGAAAAACACTGCATTAGAGGCTATGCCCAGTGCCTTGCTACTGCTTTCTTATACACTATTTTAACATGAAAGTAGCTCCTGAGAATCCATTGCTGATATTGGTGTAACCAGTAGATGCTAGGCATGTTCACTTGGAGATATAAAAACCTCTCAGATCCCCTGTTTCTGCTGAAACAGTTTTGAGCAGAGTGTTCCGTGCTATCCAGCTGCAGTTCAGATGCTAAAAGGTGTGTAATGGCTTCTTGTCTTTTCCAACAGATAACAGACCTGCTTGACGTAGTGCTGGACAGTTTTATTAAAACCAGCGCCACAGGAGGGTTGGGGTCCATCAAAGCTGAGGTTATGGCGGACACTGCTGTAGCTCTGGCTTCTGGAAATGTCAAACTGGTTTCCAGTAAAGTAAGTGTTTCTCTTTCTTTAGTTCCTTTTTAAATCAAGTTCAGCCTTTTGACATTCCCCCTTATGTAAACAGAAGTAGCACAACAGGGTTTGTCTCTTTTCACCCTCTCCCCTCAGCAATAGTATTCTATGGATGTTGGCTGCAAAGTACTGTACATATAAGGGGCACTGTGTTGAGAAGAAGTCAGTTCCTCTGTGCTCTCTTCCTGAGTTGTTTGATGAGGCAATGGCTTGCATGCTGTCCACTCCCACACAGATGGCACAATATGACTCGGAGTGAGCTATTTGGTTTATGTTGACAGGATATTGCATTTAAAGGAAATAAGAACATAAGAGCCCTCCTGCTGGATAAGGCGAAAATGAGTCCCTCTAGTATAGCAACTCTTTTCCCACAGTGACCAGCCAGGTGCTGCCAGAAAGACCACCAGTAGAGCTGAAGGCAGCAGCCCTCCCTTGTTGTTCCTTTCTCACCTCCAAGCAGCTGGTATTCAGAGGCATAAGTCACTGAACGCAGAGTTTCCATTGGGCTCTCATGGCTAACATGGATGAGCCCTGCAGGATCAGACCAGAAGTCTACCTAGTCTGGCATGCTGTTGTTTGAAGGCATGTTGTCAGAAGCCTCCCTGGGAAATCCACAAACTGACCCTGAGCTATTGCTTCATAAGCTTTGTCTCAGTTTGAGATGGGAACTATGTACAAATGTACATAATTTCATAATAACCCTGCTATGGAAATACAACTAGTGCATTTCTGATGCATGTGCAACTTGCTCACAAGGATCAGGGAAACCTCTTCTTCCAAGCTAAGCAGAAGTTCATTGATCGGACAGCATTTGTGTTGGTCACAAAGCCACTACTTGAGTAGAAGTAATGCTTGAGTAGAAAACTATGCAAGCATTTTGAAAAATAAAGCAACCAGCCTTCCTGAAGCATAGGAGGTCGGGGAAGCTTTCATCCCGAGGGCTGTACATGTGTCAGTTGAAGAGTGAAGATCAGTAGGGAAGCAGGGTTCTCTTTGCAGCAGCACAATGTACAACCCACTCCTACACCTGTACACATCTGAAGGGGTTAAGCCAAAGGTTTCCAGGAAGAGGTTGTTTTTGAGGAGGGATATTCAAATGGGGTGGGAGAGTTGGCATCACAGAGGGCTCCTCAACATCTGGCCCGATCTCACCTGAATTGTCATACCAAATGCTGTCACCACCCCTTATCTGCTGGTGCATCAGCCTCCCCCACTCCTCTTCCTCCCCTGGATTTGAAAAGAAAGAGAGCAATGAAGTGGAAGAGAGACTGTAGAGAAGAGAATGACCTGCTCGAATGTCTCTGACTCATTCTCCTCTCTTACATGCTTCTCTCTTCCCCTTTTTCTTCTAGAATGCTGGGAATTAAGAGGGAGCAGAAGGGAGTGGTAGAGGCAAGTGGACATCCACCTCTGCTGCTTCAGGTGGCATCATGAACAAACGGAGCCTGAACTTGAGGCTTATTTTCCATCCACATTTAATAGCAGGAATGAAATCTTAAATAGCTAGGTGAATGTTTTTGAGAACATCAAAACATACCTGTCCCTGCCATGCCTCTATCCTTGGGGGAGTCTCAGCCTTTGTTTTTTTACTTGACTTAAGGATGTGCACTCCTCTGCCCCTCAAGAGCATCCTATGCCTCAAGTAAAACTGTGATACTTCTTTCTTCTTCTGGAGTTAGTGGTTTCTTAACTAAAAGTGCTTGGTCGCTCCCTTTCAGGTTATTGGAAGGATGTGCAAAATAATCGACAAGACCTGTCTGTCTCCAACTCCTACATTAGAGCAGCACCTGATGTGGGACGATATTGCCATTCTAGCGCGCTACATGCTGATGCTGTCCTTTAACAATTCACTTGATGTGGCTGCCCACCTCCCCTACCTCTTCCACGTAGTGACGCTCTTGGTGGCCACCGGTCCTCTCTCCCTTAGAGCTTCCACCCATGGCCTGGTCATCAACATCATTCATTCTCTGTGCACTTGTTCACAACTCCACTTTAGTGGTAAGTCCTTTACAAGACAGTTTTATTGACTTGAGTTTAATTGCTTGTGCCTTGCTTTTCCGGCAGCCAGCCCAGGAGCAGATTTAAGTGGTCAGCAAGGTTTCACTGTCAGTCCAGCTAAGTTCCTCCCTTTCAAAAGTAACCGAAGCATTCCAAATCTAGTTATCTATTTGTTGATTTATTTCAAACGTGTTCTTGTCAACAGCTGACAAGGCTTTCAGAGTGGCTTACAAAAATAAATAAAAATTGCAAATCCTTAAAACAAAAAAAGGGCAGGGGTTCCAACCTTACAGGCATCTTTCTCCTACTCCACTTGCTTACTGGGAAGTTAATTGTTCTTCTCACCCCATTGAGGGGAAGAGGGGACCAGCCTTCGCTTGAGAATCAGGAGCAGCTGATGGAGATGGCCATGGTGACACTTAGCCTTGCTGTCTTTTAGGTCTAGGTTGAAGAGGACTCATCCTGTCCCATCACTCTCCTTGTGGTCTTACAGGGGCTTCCAGTGCCATATTCTTGATTAGTAGGAGCAGTCATGATAGCAGAGGCAAGAGTTTCATGATTCTTAGCTCAGCCACAAGCTTCCTATTGAGGAACAAGGCTCTAGGCTATACACGAACATTATTTGGTGTCTATGATGTAGTTATGTGACGTGTACAGCATGCCGTTGCTAGGACTAACTGCAGTTTCCAAGCAGTCTTCAAAGGCTGCCGCACACACCCCATTTTGTAGTAGTTTAATGAGGCTGTAAAAACAGCTTTGTGAACTTTTTTTGTTGAAAAGCAATATGTAAATATTTTAATAGGGGTGAAGAAAAACATCAGAGATGAAAGATCTTTTAAATTCAATTTTCATGCTTTAAAAATTTAATGCAACCAGTGATTGCGCAATTCCCTTTAATCATGACCTGCATAGTAGGTCAGACCTTTATGTGCAAGTCCTTTGAAGCTGCGTAAGGCAAGCAAAATGTTCTTCAGCATTTTAAATATGTATATCTGTATCACAAGGTGGCCAATATACATTGTGTTCCATATTGGGTGACCACGCTTTGACCTTTAAATCTGCCCTATAGTCAACTCCCTCCCCACCCCCACCATCCACTCTTATTTTTTATTTTTGGTAAATGCAGAATCGAAGTCTGCCCTTTCGACTCAGGTGATGTATGTTCTCCGTTTCTTAGTGGAGTGAACTGTTAGTGCAGCATTTAGAGCTGGTAAACAAGGACTGAAGAAGATAAAAATTAATCCGAACCTGCCGAGGGCTGTGCAGTGTAGTAAGGTGGAACCAAATTTACTGCCTGTTGTGAGTGTAAATTAGGGCAAAACAATGTTGCCGTTGTGTTTTGTTTTTTTTAACAAAGACAGTTTACTGCTCTTGTGTGGCGGTTGAGATCAATAGCTACAGAAAACGGTGAAGCAGTTAATCAATCCCTAAATGTTGTGAGTCCTGCAGTCTACAAATTAGAGGCCAATGCAGCTTTCTGATGGAACACTGTGCTTCTGCCGATGGCAGTATTTCCCATCACATTTCCCTTCTGCAAGAATCTTCTTCCATATGCTTCTTCTGCTGTTCTGAGGTGACCCAAGGCATTTCACTTTCAGCCCCTGTTGCTTGTTTTTACTGTATATTATATGGTTTTATAGTTTATATTGTATATTTTATAGTTTTGTGATTTTATTTTAATTGCTTTCATGTATTTTAAAAATACATTAGCCACCTTGAGTGCCCTTTGGGGAGAAAGGCGGTTTATGAATCAAATAAATAATAATAAAATAATAATTCCTCCCCTCCCCAGCATCCTTCTGGCCCTCTCCTGGATGTACATCCAACCTTGGCTGGGTCCAAAAAGCCATCTTTCCCATAGCAGCCAACCAGATGCCCCGGAGAAGTACAATATGAGGGCAGTCACTCTTCCTCTCTTGTTTGTCCTCAGCATCTGGAATTCAGAGGCACGCTATCTTGGAAGACAGGTTTTCCTTTAATCATCATCTGGGCTGTGGAGTCAGTACTCAAAGTCTCAGATTCTGACTCACCCAAAATTGCTTCCAGCTCAGACTCCATAGCATAGACAGAGTCAGCATCGGAAGCAGTTTTGGATGGAGTTGGAGGTTTTGTGTACTGACTCCACAGCTCTTCTGTTTTGGGTTATCATCCCAAAAACCAATGGTATGATAACTATTATAACCCTCTCAATCCTCCATTTTAATCTTTTGATAAGAAAACAGAAAAAAATGCTTCTGAGGGCATTCCATTCCCTAGAGATCAACTATATGATACTTTGAAATTCTGTTCAATGATGCCTTGAGTTTTAAAGACATGACCTCTTCTGAAGGTAGGGAAGTATTCCTATAAGATGCTCCAATGTTCCAAAGTCCCAGATTTGGAAGTATCCTTAGAACAACTGAAGGACTGATTAGCTAAATAATTATTTGAAGGGATTGGCTGTCTTTGGAATAGGATTAAGCCCTTTTTGCCCCTGTTAGGTTCCATGCACCAGGGCATTCAATTAATTCATGTTTCCTTAAAGGGCCAGCTTTAAGATCTCTTGGTACCTCAGGTGGCATGCCAAATGTCACCCCATTTAGCTGGTGGCAATGCCTGCTGCTTCTGCTCCTCCCATTCCCTGCATTTGAAAAATAAGAGAACAGAGCAGAAGTTGCTCTCAAGACCCACTGCACTTCACTGCTCCATTCCTTTCTTCCTTTTCAAATTCAGCCCCCTCCCCACCACCACCACCAATCTGCCCCCTGAAGTGACTCTCTCAGTTGGCCTTGTGATGGGGCCACCCCTGTTTGCTTAACCAGCAGCTTGTTTCCTTTTTGGTGGTTCCATTTTTACACCTGGGAAAGATCAGTGAGGGTGACACCTTGCGTGAACTTCCTTTTGATAGTGTGTGTTTTTCTTTAATCCAGCATAACTCTCTGGAGCCCAGAAGGATTAAAACTGATGTCTAGAAAATTACAAAATTACCAAAAAGCCTGCACTGGAAAAGGAATGTTAAAGCTAACATTCTGTGACTCAAAGTTCCAAATTTGACAGGTCTGCCATAGGCAGGTTAAATGATGCAGTAAATAGCCTGATATATCAATCAGTTCTGGTTTATTAGCTGTAAATTTGCTTTAGCATAACAAGACAAGGTAATGCACCTTGAACTTATGCCTCTGATCAGTAGGTGGACACCCTGGCAACTCATTTTGTATGCATGGGTATAAAGATGGTTGTCACAATATGTCTCACACCATAAAAAGCTTCACTTTTTATACCCCAGAAATTAGGAAAAAAAGAAAGACTTTTTCTCTCTCAGAAAAAAAGGAGACTGGCAAAAGTAGCAACTCCTGGGTCCCAGCTTTGCAGAAGTGCTCAGTTGCCTGTTTTATTTTCGGATGGCATACACTGTTTATTTGGACAGATTTACATCCCACCTTTCCACCAGGTAGACAGGTGTACGCCTCTTCAAGGAGGCATGCAAGCCCATCTGAACACAGTTGTTTTTCATTCTCTGTGAGTTTGAGCTTCCACATGCAAATCTTCTTCCCTAGATCCAATGGCCAGCTTCCTTCTCTTTACTTGAGAGTGTTTGCTCTCAAGGGTTTGACGACATTTAAAATCCAGGAAGAAGTTTGATGGAGCTGTCTTCCTCCCTCATTGATGTCCATGGTTATCTGGGTCTTGGTAGTAGGGCAGAGAGCAAGCTCTTCTCATTAGCATTTGCCTCTTGCCCCAGAGTAGTCCAGTCCAGTCATTGTTTGTGTCGGGATGTCACAGCTTCTACTGTCTTGTGGTTCTTTCCACAGACAACTGTTCCTCAGCTTATCATCACAACATGGAATTTTGTGAGGCAGTTTAGACTAAAAAATGAGCGACTGGCCCCAGGTAACCCAGTGAGCTGCAGGACAAAGTGGGAATTAGAACCCAAGTCTTCCCAGTCTAGCCCAACACTCAACCCACTACACCAGTGTGACTTTGTGAAAAGTTCACCTTGAAAGATGGGCAGCCCAATCCTAACCTGTACTAGAATAGCCAGGCCATCGCAGCTGGGCTGCATCCTAAGCATGTTAGGAGGCAGAAGCAGCACAGCGCAGGTCAAGGGGATATTTTCCCCTTGCCCTGGGGTAAGCCCCAGCCAGCCCTATGAGGCTGCTTGGATCTACGTCAGCAAATTAGCAGTTGTAGGATTACGCAGCTAGGAGCAGCATGAATTGGGGCCATCCAGCCTAACGATGGGGTTTGAATAAGGCCCAAAGGCCTCTGCCCACGGCACCACCCCATCATACCCTTGGTGCAGTCCTGTCCTGGCAGAGCTACACCAGCGCTCAACCGGCACAGCTAATGGGCACAGCGGTACCTGTGCATCAGCACTGCTGCTTGCACCAGCCCAGTAACTGATTCCACGGCACAGACGCACCGTACGGCACGTTTGCTACAGCACTGGTCCAGCACAAGAGCTCTGTGCCGGCGCAATGCCAGGTTAGGATTGCGCCCTGAGAAACCTAATCAGCGGTGGGGTAAGCTACCAAGTGAGTGAATGGGTATCACCTCCAGCCTTTGGAACAAGCATGGATATTGTATGTGCATGATATTGGGGGAGATCAGAAGTGGTAAGGGTGTGTCATTGAGCTGCAATGAGTAGATATCATAGACAGGAGCAGGCAGGTTGAAATCGGGCCGACTGTAGGAATTCTTGGACACAGGACCAGGAAAAGACACTGGAATTGTTTTCATTAGCTGACCATATCTTAAGCTGAGTTCTTGAATATGTACTTTTGAAATATGTACTTTTTTTGGGGGGGGAGGGTTGTTCAAAATGTGGAGCTGAGAATCAACTTTTTGTGTGTGTTTTTGGACTTTCTTTAACAGAGGAAACCAAACAAGTTTTGAGACTGAGCTTAACAGAGTTCTCATTACCCAAGTTCTATCTGCTGTTTGGAATAAGCAAAGTTAAGTCTGCGGCCGTCATTGCTTTCCGATCCAGTTATCGGGACCGGTCATTTTCTCCTGGCTCCTATGAGCGAGAGACATTCGCATTGACATCCCTGGAAACAGTTACAGAAGCTCTTCTGGAGATCATGGAGGTACAACATCCGAGGCAAATCATGAATGCACAAGGAAGTTAAAGCTAGAGCCACATGCTTTAATTAGTGGCATTAGTGGCATGAACTAAAATTTCAATTGATTGGTCAGTGATCAACCATGGTTTGTTGTGATATCTGAACTGACAGTATCCAACAAACTGTATTTTGAACTCACCCAAGCAAGGATCTGAAACCATGATTTGTATTGGTTGTCAGGCCACAGTTTGGACACACTGTGCCTGCTGTGGACACATGAACTGACAAACTAAGTTTTGTGTGTAGTTTTGCCAATCTATCTGGTGTACCAATCATGACTGACCTTGTGCAGGCATTGGAACAAACCTTGATGGCCCAAGAAATGAGAGCTGCTCCTGGTTTGTTAATTGTGGAATGAGCAAGTTACATTTACCCATGTTTGGACTAACAATTTGTTTAAAAATTATGAGCAGTGCAGTGCTTTTACTTAAATAATATTTACTCAATGTTGCTTTTGGGTTTTTCTGTAGGCATGCATGAGAGATATTCCAACTTGCAAATGGCTTGACCAGTGGACGGAACTAGCTCAAAAGTAGGTTGTGTTGCCCAAACCTAAAGTTTATGGTGCCCTGTGACACATTTGCTGCTATTTCACTCCATCTACTTTCACCTGGCAGATTGCATTCTGAGGATGATCTGTCCACATTTTTGATGCTTTACAAAGTATGAGAGGACAGGTTCCTGCCTCAAGGGGCTTACAGTTTAGAAAATGGCATAAGAGAAGGGGGAGGGAGCAGTGGCGTATCTAGGGTATTGCATGGGGTGGCAAGAGCAATGGGCACCGTTTACCAAGGGGGCGCCGATTGCCCTTAGCCCCCCAGCACAGTGCCCCAGAGCCGCGGCCGAGGGAAACCGTGTGCCCCCCCCCAGCTCGCCGAACTGGGGAGGTACATGGCTTCTCCTGTGCACAACTCGCCCAAAACTGCTACAGTGGCGACTGAGGGAAATGACGCATCTCCCCAGCTCCAGCCAGGGGGCGGTTTCCCTTGGCCTCCCATCAGGCACTTTTGCCCAATCACTGGCCGGGAGAAGCCGCACGCCACCCTGGCTCCAGTTGGGACATGCACAACTTCCCTTAGCCTCCCATCGGGCAGTTTTGTGGGAGGCCAAGGGAGGCCACGCCCCCCCCCCACTGGAGCTGGGGAGGTGCGCGGCTTCTCCTGGCTGGCGATCGGACCAAGTGGGGGGGGGGTGCGGCTTCTCTCTGCCGTGGCTTGGACAAAGTTGGCCAAAACATGGCGGAGAAAAGCCACACACCCCAACGTCATGACATCATGATGTTGTGACGTCATGGTGTTCTGTGCCATGGGCGCTGTTTCGCCTTGGTACGCTTCTGGGAAGGAGAGAAAAATGGAGGCAGGTAATAGGGAAAGAATATGCAATTATTGCAGTTAAATGTGCTTAGATATAGGAACATCTAAGGGCATCATGGAAAAGGCATTGATGGCCAAATATGTGGATAGGAATCTATTTAATGCACTGTGATTTCTTCCTCCTCAGGTTTGCATTCCAGTATAATCCATCTCTCCAACCAAGGGCGCTTGTTGTCTTTGGTTGCATTAGCAAGCGGGTGTCCCATGGGCAAATAAAGCAAATCATCCGGATTCTTAGCAAGGTATGTACAGTATCTCTGGTTTTTCTTCCTTGAGCTTTCATTTTCACTTATGTGGCTTACAGGTTAAGGAGCTCTGACCCACTGAATTTCATTCTAACTTAAACACAGACAACATTTCTACTCCTAAACAATTCTGCAGAGCTATCCAGATGCTGTAAGCCCAAAGGGCTTATGATCTCATGTTCTCTGTAAGAGGAAGAAGGCCATTCTTGACTTCTGAGAGTTCCTGTCCCATGAAGTTGAACACTGGGCAGAAATGAACGCTGACTTGTCCCCTGGGTGAGGGGCACCGCATCCATACCCCTTTGGTCAGTGTCTGTTGCAAAGGCGCTGGAGCCTTCTTTGGTCCCATCTTTCTTGCAAATAAGCTCTGTGAAATCCTAGAGATCAGGAAGTTTCCCATTCCTCTTACAGGGAAAACGGAGATTTTGCCTTGACTCTCCTGTTCTTGGAAGAGCAAGTGGGCAATCCACCCACCTCATTTACAGGTTCAGCTTACAAACACAAACAGTATTTATATACCACTTTTCAGCCAACTTCACAAAGTGGTTTACAGGCAAATAATATAAAGTTAAAGTTAAATAAAGCTTGTTTTTTGGGACTGTAGGCAATGTGTAGAGTGATAGGTAGAGCTTCATGAGGGGTATCCCTAACTGGCCACGCTTTCAGCTGAGTTATCTGGGCCACTTGGATGGCCCTATGAGGCATCTTAGTCTATTTTCATGTTATCTCTTGAGGTCTTGTAGCATTAAGAGGGGCTGTTCATATCTCGTGCAGTTCCAGTCCTGGGCCATGGTTGCCCCTCGGCCAGCCTTCATTTGTGCCCTGCCTCCAATAGAATGGGGGATCACCAGTGCTGCTCTTTCTTTTCCAAGAAAGGAGATTTGCAGGAAGACAAAATTCCTGTTTTTTCTTCTCACGTTGTGGAGCAATTGCAAGCATTATAGTAGAAAGGTGGTTTTCTAAATGAAGAGAGTTTGAAGGACTGAAGTCAGTTCCCTGAAATGCTATGGATGCAAGCTGTGAGACTGTGGCCAGTCCAGGCTTCTGGCAAATGTTGCCCTCAAAGTTTAGGTATGCTTGTCTACCATCCATGCTTTGTGTGCATTGCCTGTGGGAGAAACATCAGTGGTAGTGCACAACTGCTCAATTCCAGCTTGACTTGATGGTTAGGGTGGGGAGTGCAGAGAGATTGTCCAGAAAGGAAAGCAAAAAAGAGAGCTGCTTTTAAGAACTGAAGTTTGGGAGACAGAGAATGTGCCTTGCAGTCCCAAGCCAAACAATTTTTTCCTCTTCCCCTCCCTTTTTCGACAACAGGGTCTTGAGAGCTGCTTGAAAGGGCCAGACAACTACAACAGCCAAGTTCTGATAGAAGCCACAGTCATCGCACTGACTAAGTTGCAACCACTTCTCAATAAGGTAACCAGCCACTACCCCACCTGTTGGAAAGTGGCCTTGGAACCAAGAGAGAATGGTTTTTATGCATGTGCTGCAAGTATGCAATGCTCTTTTTTGACTCATCCAAATGAACCAAAGCTGTCCTCTCTTAAGCATCTTTTCTGCCAAAAGGGGAATTTTGAAATAATATTGACACAAATATTGACACATTTATGGTAAGTGCAGTTTTATGATGGTCTTGTTCAGGCCTAGTTGCTGAACAGCAATGGTAGCTGTTGGGGTAGTGTGTCAGGCTCATCCATTCCTTCTCATTCTGCACTCTGATTTTGCACCTTCACTTTCTGGTTTGTAACCCAGCTCAAACCATAGTTTCTGTGGTTTGCAGTAGTCACCTTTGGCCCAGTTTGAACACAACTGATACAGTCATATTTTATTCCTCTCTTTATTCCTGCTTCCTTTCTTTTCATTTGTTGTCTTCCCTATATGGTACAGGATGACCTGTTCTCTCATACACTGTAAAGTGCCATGCATACTGGTGGGGCTATAAAGCTGATATAGCCTGATGATGCTGTTTACTGGTGTAATGTGTTGACTAAGAGATTGAACCAAGAGACTGATCCAGCAGGGCTCTCCTTATGTTCTTATGTAACTATGAAGAGGAAATCGAACAGGACTTCCCTGGTCCAAATCTCGCCTCCACTAGGGGGCTTCTTTGATCCCTTGTCACCCTCAGTCTCCTAGTTGTAACATGGGGCTGATAATACCCACTTGTATTGCAGCATTATTGTAATGATTACATCAAGATAATACATGTGAAGCACTTTTTGCATTTGAAAGGAATACACAAATTATCATGATTAACAAATAAACACCAAAACAGGAGAAGGGAGGCATAGTGTGGACAGCCCATTGGTGCAGCTGGCTTCTGGGGGTATCACCACAGAAGCAAGTTCTCTGCATTGAAATCTCCTGTCCCTTTTTCCTTCTGCCAGGACTCAGCTATGCACAAGGCCCTCTTCTGGGTGGCCATGGCTGTTCTGCAGCTGGATGAGGTCAATCTCTATTCGGCCGGTACAGCTCTCCTTGAACAAAACCTCCATACCTTGGACAACCTTCGAGTGTTCAATGACAAAGTAAGACAAGCCACTTGCCAAGGAAACCTCATCCATGCATTCATTTCTACTGTTTATAAAAACCACGAATGCTTCTCTTTATTGTATGCTTGACATCCTTTTTTTTCTTTTCTGCACTGGTGGTGAAACTGACTTGAAAATGTCTTGGTTGGACAATACTTTGAGTATTGAGAACCAAAACTGACAAAATGCCCTGAGATAAATGGAATTGCCCCTTTGCTCCAGCTCTTCAGGATTGTCATGAAGTTGTTGTAAATAAAAATATTGCCTAAGAATGTATGATACACCTTGGAATTAACTGAGTTTTGCTGCAGGCTAAAATAAACATTGAAGGCAGAATAGGTTTGATTGCCTCACTGATGGGCTTAGGAAGTGGCCATACTTCTACCTCCCAAGCCCACCCAGGTCCCGCCCAAATCCTGCCTCCCCTCCTCCCACCAATCCCCATCCCAATACGGGATGGAGAATCCCTTGCACCGACCGTCTTCGGTCGGCACAAGGGAGGCTCTCCGTTGGCGCTCTGAAGCCAACGCTGTGAGCAGCATCAGCTTCAGAGATGGAGGGCCGCCACGGGGGTGCTGCTCGGCACCCGCATGCCAGCGCTCCACGCCTTGCATCGATGCAATGATGTCACAATCCAAAAAGTGGATTGAAAACTGAGGCAATCCACAAAGTGGAAATATTATTGCCTCTTACCCAATGTAAGAGGGAGTTGAAGGTGTAGAGGAGAGCAAACCTTATGGGCAGCTTCATACAGGACTTGTCTTTCAATATCAAAGGCCTGAATTTTCTGTGTTCTAAATGCCTGGGCCAAAGAAAGAGAACCCAACAGGTCCACTAATAGCTCCATTGTCTAAAGAGTAGTCACAGCCCTGGGGAAAATAGTCAGATAAAATGCCCTTTCAGTTATTCATTAGCTTGCTTTTGCTACCTGCCAAAGGGCTCTGGGCAGCATATGTTTTACAATAATTCCTTATAATTTTAAGTTATATGTTACAAAGGAATAGGGAAGGGAACAGAAGAATACATCCATGTTTGATTCTTTTATATTGTTCTAGAACAGTGATGTCAAAGGTGACACACTAAAATGTTTGGGGTGACACACCAGCTTTCACCAACACCTCACAAAAATTGAATTTATTTTACTCATTTTCCATTTTTGTGATAATTTGATGTTTCTTTATATAGTACATAGCATTGCACATTGATGTACTTTATATAGTACATAGCATTGCATTTTTTGTTCAAATAAATATAAATAATTGTTTTCCTTTTGTTTGGGAGGGGGGACACACACAGAGTCAAGTTAAGCATTTTCTGAAGTTTTGACAAGCTGAGCCCAAAAGGTTCGCCATCACTGTTCTAGAACAAAGTGATGTCATAACCAGGTGGAAAGGTCCCCAAGGATGACAGTGGGGGGGAGGGGAAGCAAAATTCTAGGGCAGTTGGTTCCAGCCAGGCTGGTGGAGAGGCTTCACTGCCTCACATCTCCCTCTCGTGCTACAAACAGTTCTGGGAGGGATCAAATGGTAGTTGGGCCCAGCCCAGTCACGCCAATATTTCTCTCCCTTTGCTGCAGCCAAGACAAATGGCTGTTGATGATCAAGCTCCAAGGTCAGCTCTGCTTTGACTCCTGATTTCTTCTTTGATTTTTCTTTCTTTGCACTCCTGGTATTCTCACCTTCCCCCATAACAAAATATAGTAGGAAGGAGGAATTGTAAGTTGCCTTATCCCTTGTCATTTCAGAGCAGTCCCATTAAAGCACTAGTGAGTGGTATGGTGGATATAGAGTGTTGGTAATAGGGCTCTGGGGACTAGGTTCAGGACTCCCCAAAGCCATCAAACTGGGTAACCTCAGGCGTGACTTAAACTATCCTACCTCATTGGATTGTTGTGAGGACTAAAATGGTTTTAAAAGCTCTACATAAGCTGTTCTGAGCCCTTCAGATGAAAGGTGGCCTATAAATAACATTAAATAAAAACTATCCTCCAGTTTAAAAATACAGGTTGAGCCTCATTATCCGCAGATTTTACATCCGTGGATTTAACTCAACGCAGGTCCCCTGGCCCATGTTGAGCCAGAATAGGCTCAACCTGAAGCCTTTGAAGGCTCCGGTTACCTCCAAAGGCGCTTCTCAGGCCTGCCAAGGCCATCATGCTCCATCACACAGCTCCATCATGTCTGGAGGGCGGGGTGGGGGAGAAAATCCCCTATTCTTAGCCCCGACAAGGCGACATTTGCAGTTGACTTCAGCAGGGCTGAGAATCTCCCATTCTCAGTCACGGAGAAGCCGCGGCTTCGGGAGAATGGGAGATTTTCCTCCCCCCCCCACTAGTTTAATTACCCACAGGAACGGAGCCCTCGTGGATAAAAAGGCCCCACCTGTATATTGGAATATGTTACATGTAGAAGGAAAAACTTCTTCAGTATCTTTCAAATGCCCAAGCTTTCAATAGGCAGCTGCAGTATAAGCACATAGGCTTCCGTTTGCCTTTTTAGAGTAAATGTCCACCTATACCAGCAAACCCCTGCCCATGGGCCGGATCTGGCACTCATGAAAACCCCTCCCTCGCATGAACAGAGCTTGCCCATTCTACGGGGGAGCCTGCTAACTTGGTCTCCTGTATCCCCCAAAGTTTGCGCCGACCAGCCACTTCTGCATTCTGCTGCCCCAGTAATCTCTGGTTGTGCCTAGAAGAGTTTGTTTGGCCCTCAGTTATTAAGCAGTTCATGGACAGAAACAGGACCAAGAGAAAAAATAGCAGACCTGAACTGGGTCACAGCAACTATCTTAGAAGAAGCATTTCCCCTTCTTTCTCATGCCACAGGGAATGCCCCTTCTAAGGTGATGCAAGTCACCTGCAGGTTTTATAAGCCCTTGTTTTAAAATCATTGAAGATTGACTGCTGTCCACTTGAACACAGACACCTTTATAGCTCATTTTAAAGTGCAGTCATGCCCCGAAATCCACTGGGGTTCTGTTCTGGACCCAACTGTGAATACTTGGAATGCCAGTGAATACTAGGGGATCATCAGTGGTTTTGGTGCAACAAGGTTAAAAGAAAGAGATTTGTTTAATGTTCCCATACCTTTTTAATAGGAGTCCCTGCATCCATGGTATCTGTGGATAACTGAAACCATGGATACCATATCAGTGGATACCGGGGCACACCTGTATTAGCCAATGTAATCTATAAGCATTGCAGTCCCACCCAGAACAGTTATAGACTGTTATAGAACAGTCATAATGTGATAGGCAAGAATTCTCTCCTGGCCAAATGTGCTTTACATATTTTGCCTTCCTCCCAGAGCCCTGAAGAAGTCTTCATGGAGATTAGGAGGCCTTTGGAGTGGCACTGCAAGCAGATGGATCACTTTGTAGGACTCAATTTCAATTCCAACTTCAACTTTGCACTGGTGGGCCATCTGCTAAAAGGTAGGAAGGTGTCTAAATGTGCCTGGGGTTTTTGTACTATTCCGTTGAATGTGTTTGGGATCCCTGTGTGGTCCCCAAAGCCAGGACCTCTGAGAGACCACAGTAACACTGCCTACCCAAAACAAAGAGCTGGTGTGTGGCCATGGCACTCGTCTTGTTTCTTTGGCAGCCAGTGAGGCCCCACCCACATCCAACCCAACATTGCCAGGAGCCACAGCCCCATTCCCCTAATGATGGGCCTGTGGCAAGCAGGTACATGAGCCCTAGGTATCTCATGCTGCTTGAGAACTACAAAGGGCAGGCCAAGGCAGACTTCCTAAGTCTCTTCAGGAGCACCAAGAGGGAGAGTGCATAGAGGAGAGCCGGGTTGGCAGTAAAATCCCCTCCTCTGAGGAATGGGGGCCCAGGCAAAACCCAGGGTGCCAAGTTCTTGGGGAAGCACCCAAAATTTTCAGTCTTTCCCTTCCTCTTTTCCTCAGTTGCTCCAAGCAGAGATGGACCTCCCAGAAGATTCCCCAGCTCCTGACAACAGACTGTTGACCAAAATCTCTATGCAAAGCATGTTTTTCTATTGGGGGGCTATGAAAGAGGGGTTCCACATTTCTGGGGAAACTTATTTTTAAGCCGGTCCCTCCAGAAATTGTGGGAGAATTCATATTGGTGAGATTATCAAATAAGGGACACTTCATTTGGCTGATTCGGATAAGAACATAGTGATATCATGGCTGGCTTCCATGTTATCAGTTACCAAAGTTTTCTTTCTTTTTTCCCCTTACCATTGTGTTCCTGACCACAGATTGAATGTCTGTTAATTTCCTGCCGATGTTTTATTAATGATGATATGGGTTTGGTTTTGTTGTGTTGCTCCTCTTACTTACGGTGTGACACTTGTATATCTATGCAGTATTCCTTATGGCTGATGGTTACCTAGAGAGGGAAATACGTGAACATGTTTACAAATGCACTGACACAAGTACACTTGGTTTCAGACTTTGATGTTGCTCTTTCTGCTTCAAGGAAGCATCTAAAAAGTGATTGAGTAATAAGTTTAAAGCAAAACAGTCAACAATAAAAGTATCAGCAGGCCAAATATTTATGTTCTTGAATCAGCCTGTGATGCCTTCTGTCAATACACCTTAGGCTCTTTTCTGCCATTTGCTCAGCAGCAGGGAGTTACTGCCGAGTGCCACCTTGTCTTTACTGCCCTAATAATTAGGGCAGCCTGAACTCGTGTTGGAGCTGGCTCCTCCCACACCACCTTGGGCTTCTGGTGTTGCCAATGCGGCATGGGAAGGAGAACACATAGCAGCAGATGCCATGCCACTGATGTTGCATCAGGAGCAGCCCTTAAAACAGGATGTGGGAAGGCTCCCTGGAAGGTTTAACCATAAGGTGTGCAAGGCATGACAGGTATTGTGCTGTAGAGAGGCTGGGGTAGGAATAGTTACAAACCGCTTATCTATTTCCAAGGGTAAGTCAGAGTTCTGATGTTTAGGGTCCTAGCCAGCTTGGCATACCTGAAGGAATGCTTGTTCCCACAAGTTCTGATCCATGCACTTGTATCATAGGAATGTAGGAAGCTGTGTTCTACTGAGTTAGTCAGAAGATCTATCTAGCTCAGAATTGCCAACACTGACCAGCAAGCAGTTGATGTTGCCAGGAGCTAAACCTGGAACCTTCTCTGTGCACAAAGCAGGTGCTCGACCATTGAGCAGCAGTCTTCTCCTGAAGATTATCTTTGGAGTAACCCTGCCTCCTAAGGCAGGTGGCAGCCAGGTCGGGGACTTCTTAGTGGTGGTGCCCTGCTTGAGGGATTCTTGTCTCCAAGGAATTCCCTGGCCACCGACCTTATTGTCATTCAAGCATCACTCAAAGACTTTTTTCTTTTTCCAGGCCACTTTGAAACCATTGTTTTAAAACAGCAGTAAATCTGTGGTGCTTAACTTCGTTTGTTGTTTTTCCCCATTGTTTTATAGTATCTCACGTTGTGTCTGCACGTGCAAATAGATCTGTGTGTGTGTGTAATTTTTTTTAAATAGCCGCCTACAAATGGCTTAAATAAAAATTATTGGCCAGACATTACAATTGAAATGTTAGGAGTCTATATAAAGTGCCAGGCGCAAAGATGATGTTACATACATTATAATGGTGCCAGGATTTCAACTGACTATTTCTATGGTCTGGTTAACACCTGCAGTAGAATGGTGAGAGACTGGAATGTCTGTACTTTGTGACATAGTCAAATGCAGAACTTAAGGGAGGAGGGTAGAGTGTTGAAAAGTAGCTAGGGGAGGGAAGGTCATTAGGTGAAAACTGAAGAAAGAAGAGTAGCAAAAGAGGATGTTGAAAAGAGACTTGAGGAAGAAAAGAGAACATCAGGAAATGGTGACCTCAGACAATGGAACTGATAGTCTGGGGGCTCAATCCTAACCAACTTTCCTGCACTAACATAGTTGTGTCAATGGGGTATGTGCTACATCCTGCAGTTGTGGGGGGGTTGTCACAGAGGTCTCCTCAAGGTAAGGGAATGTTTGTTCCTTTACCTCAGACTGCATTGCCCTTACCCCAGTGCTGGAAAGTTGGTTAGGATTGCACCCTGCATCTACAAACCAGGAGCAGTGTAACCCAATGTTACCTCTGCTCAAAAAGGAAAAAATCCTGGACCTTGGTCCTGATGCGGTTTCTTCAAACGCAGAAGTGCAGGACTTCCAGTTTGATTTACAGGGACTGGGCAATGAAGGAGCGCCTTCCTTTGCACAGTCCCTATACATTAAAGGAGGCAGGTGATTTGCTTTCCATTCATTTTTAGTGAGTAGAAAGTGGATCAATGCAGGTTATATCTGTGGTGGGCTGGAGGGAGGTGGCAGCCCCTCCTACAATCTGTCATTGATGTCACCTAGCTTCATCACCTAGTCCCTGCCATAATCCCTGTAATACCCACCTAGGAATAGAGGCGTACCTGGAGGGGATCACAATGCTAAATTTTGCAGGCTTCCGAACTCAGGTGTAAAGTGTCCCCTTGCCCTCCCAGCCATTTGGAGCAGGGAAAGGGAACCAGAGGAGATGCCTCCCCTCCTCCAAATAGCTGTGAGGAGTTGGGGACACTTTACACCGGAGTTTGGCATCTTACAAAATGTAATGTTATGATCCCCCACCTGGTATGCCTCTGCCTGGGAATAAGTCCCACTGAGCTCAATGGGACTTGTTTCAAAGTAGGTAAAGGTCTCCTCACAACTGAATGGTCCAGTCATGACCGACTGTAGGGGGCAGTGCCCATCTCTGTTTCTAAGCTGGAGAGCTGGTGTTTGACCTGAGGACAAGCTTCCATGGTCATGTGGCCGGCATGACTCTACACCACGGCGCACGAAACACCGTTACCTTCCCACCGAAGTGGTACCTATTTCTCTACTTGCCTTTTTACATGCTTTTGAACTGCTGGGTTGGCAGCAGCTGGGACAAGCGACAGGAGCTCACTCAGTCGCGCAGTCTTGAACTGCCAACCTTCCTGCCAGCAAGTTCAGCAACAGCAGATTAACCTGCAGCAACAAAGGAGTAATTGCTTATTCTACTATATAATAGACAGACAACTGCTAACGGTTGCCACATAACAAAAGCCAATTGTGAATGTAGCTGGGGTGGGGGTGAGGATTCCAGAATTTTTCATTGTTACAGCCACTTAATTGGTTATGTGAACTGATTTTAAAGTTGTAAAAACAAAAGTTTTTGTTTCTGTTCCTGAGACTCCAGAGTGATTGTCACTTGTGTGTCTCCCCATTTGTTTAAAATGAGGTGTTGAAATTGAATGCACCATATCAAATTGTGGGGTTGAGATGTCCCATTTTTGAATGATGTCCTGTATATCTTTAAAAAATTGATTGCGTGTGCAGTCAGAGTCTGGCTAAATCTTTTTCAAAGTTTGCTTTACTTACCTTGTAGGTAACTGACAACTAATTGTCTTTTTACTTGTGTTTGTGGTGTGTGATTTCAGGCTATCGGCATCCCTCTCCCACTATTGTAGCCAGAACTGTCAGGATTCTACACACACTCCTCGCTTTGGTTAACAAAGCGAGTGACAAGTTTGAAGTGAATACCCAGAGTGTGGCTTACCTTGCAGGTAAAGAAATTCAACACTTTTTTAGGCTTATGATCCATCCAAAACATTGGTTATCTGTTTTTTAAAAATCCTTTGTTATTGGCCATACATAAAACAGAAAAACAAACAGATATGTGATTTCAGGATTTGCCCAGGTGTTTTCTGAAAGTTGAGCTCATGGTTACCTGCTACCTGGACAATGGGGTGCTTCTTCAAGTTGTGTTCCTCTTACATTTAGCAGCAGGAGAATGACTGTTCCTTTTTCCCCTTAGTATATTGTCTTTTCCAGTGACTTAGCTGATTTTCTTCTTTTTATATTGTGAGCCATTTTGGAATAGAGAACCAATTAATTATTTGATTTTGTTTGTAAACCGCTTTGTGAACTGTTTTTTGTTGAAAAACGGTCAATACTCTTGATAATAATCAAATCATTGCACAAGTCTAAAATACCTTATATTTGATGTTTAAAATGTTACTAAACTATATTTATATGTTATGACAGCTCTTTATGCATGTGTATGCAAAAATAAGTCCCATTGTGCTCAATGGGGCTTACTCCCAGGAAAGTATGTATAGGATTGCAACCTGATACTTGCAGTTGGATACGTTCGTACCTGATAGTATGCAGTTTGATACTTTGTTTTACACATGATCAAATCCTTGCCCAGTTCCCATGAACTGTTATTGCAGCTGATCTGAGTAAATGCAATAAAGTATCTAGGCATTTTATACAATCCCTAGGTAAATTATGTAAGGTCAGAATGAAATAAGCTTTCATACTTAGCCAGGCATTCTACAGAATGCCTAGGTATTCCTATAGAATGCCAGTTAAGTGTAGTTCTGTGCCTGTCTAGTCAGAAGTAGGCTCCACTGAGTTCAGTAGGTATTGTATAGGATTGCAGCCTTAAACATGGGATTTACTTTATTTTAAAACATCTTTATCCCATCTTTACTCCTCTAACTGGGACACATAAGGCAGGCCACCGCAGATATATACAATAAATAAAATAAATACAATGATAGAAAAGCAAACAGCAAGTAAAACACTCATAACAATAAAAGCAGTATGAAAATGAAAGCAGCACTGGAAAATATTCACATTTGTAACAGAAGTAAATAATAAAACACCCACAGAAGTTAAATGGGAACGAAAACCAACAGAAAACATTAACTGAAAAAGAAGTCTCAGGCTTCTGCCAGGAAGGCTTACAGGGAGAGCATAGATCTTAGCTCAGGTGGGAAGGAGTTCCAGAGTTGTGACACATCACATTGAAGGCCTTGCCTCTTTTTGCCACCAACTTGGCTTAGTCCAAAGGAAGGTATGGCTAGAAAGGCCCCTGTTAGGGGACAGGCCAGCTAATTTGAAGAAGTCAGGCTTTAGAAATCTCTGCTAAACTAGCACCTTGAATTATGCTCCAGCAGCCAATACAGCTGCCAGAGCAGTGGCCTGACCGAGTTGAACTGTGAGCCACCACACAGGCTGCCAGCATCTCCACTACCTGCAGCATGCAGACTATATTCAATGGTAGCCCACATAGAATACCTTGAAGACCTAATACTATCCAACTTTCCAGTGCTGATGCCGCCCCAAGGCTAGGGGTTAAATGTTCTCTTACCTTGAGGAGGCTTTGTGAGTCCCGTAACCACCACCCCGCATGATGCAGAGCACATTTTTTTTGGCATGGCTGCATCAACGCTGGAAAGTTGGATAGGTTTGGACCCTAAGTCAAGTCTTGATGTCACCAAAATCATAGATCCCAAGGATTAGACTTCTAGTCTCCCATCTTGGCACTGGTCATACCCAAGTTGCTTGACTTCATGTGGTTATTATATCATAGGAAGCCACCTTATACTCAATCAGACCCGTGGTCCATCTTGTTCATTATTATCTACACTGGCTGGCAGCAGCTCTCCAGGGTCTCTGGCAGAGTCTTTTTTCCAACCCTGTGACTTGAATTCCTTTTAAGTGGAGATGCCAGCAAATGAACTTGGGACATTCTGCCTGCAAAGCAGGTGCTCTACAACTGAGCTACAAGAGAGAGAGAGAGAGAGAGAGAGAGAGAGAGAGAGAGAGAGAGAGAGAGAGA